>JBBYHK010020185.1:0-10772 GCA_038382065.1 Adansonia grandidieri | reverse complement strand
GAGTTGGAATCTTTTAAAACTTTGGTCTCAGCTCAGCTAAAAGCAAAATTGAGACTTAAGCTCAAAAGGCTTGGCATGACCAAATTCTAATTCAATTAAAAATAAACCAATTTGATAAGTCTAACATGGTCCAATAATTCAAGCTCAATTAACAAATCAAGCCACCTTACTCTAATTAACAAATCAAACTTAATTAACGGATAGAACTAAATTATTTTGACAAAATTTGATATGGTCAACTTTTAAGATATATTTAATAAATTTGAAATTCAAATTTCAATATTAATTATCTTTACTTAAACAACTAAGCTGAAGAAACAGTGAAAAGAACAAAAATTTCACTTAGACTTAAAAATGGCAATGAATAATAAAAAATGGAATATTTGACATTATTTTTTTTGTTTTTTTTTTTTGCAAATTCTAATATTAGATTGCTAATCGCAATGGAGTCAAATATTAACTCTTAAATATTTATTAGCCTAATTTCCTTTTATTTTGTTTTGAATAATGTTAGATATCTAAATCCGTTCTATTTTTAAAAGAAATTTAAGAATTTTTTATTTTTTAAAAGATAATTTAAAATTTTTGGATATTTAGTGAATTAGGATGAGGCTTGTCCATGAGAGCTCAATTTACTTTTTAATAATAAAAATATTTTTATTTAAATTTAATTATAAAATATATAATTATTGATATATAAATAATTTTTTATTTTTTATTAACATTTAAATGGTAATTTAATCTCTAGATTGGGCCCAATTTAAGCCTGGATAAGAACCCTAAAAAAAAAAATTAATGGACACCTCTAATTTGGATATCCAATAAATATTATCTTTTGAATCGAATATTGATTCCGATAATAGTTTGGATAGTATATGTATAGTATACAAATTCTAAATTTTTTTAAAAAATTAAACGAAATCTAATCCAAATGTTAAAAAAATTACAAATATACTATCCACCTTCTTAAATTTGATTTCTCAAAGCATCGGAGCATTTCAAATTTCAATATTGGGCTATCCTTTAAATTAAATTTAGTTACCAACGGCTCTTTGATGCTTCATCCTTCGGTGAATATTTAATATTTCATAGTAAGTTGACACTGACATCAGTCGTACTTTAATTATATCAGCATTATAATGCTGACTGAGCCCTTCTCAAATTAACATGGATCCACTCAATTCAATGCTTGCTTTTATTGTTTCCGAATTGGATTGGCATCCAACTTCGTTTAATTTGGGTTGATTAAAAGTTAAAACTCAAAGGGATGTAGGTGAATTTTTCTTATTTTTAATATCCATTTGAATATACTTTTTTTCTGTATAATAATTCAAAGGAAAATTTTTTAAACTTGAATTGAGATGTGATCAAAATTAAAAGTAAAATCAGATCGAAAATTAAATCAACGAAACCTCATTCTCGTGAAGTCGTGCAATTGGCTTGAAGTAAATACTGAAATATCAGCATAACTCAATTTATCCAATTTGATGGCGACCATAATAAAATAAGACACTTAGTTTATGCTAATAAAGCGTAAGCCATACCATCTAAAAGTCTCTAATTCCAGCTTTCATTTTCAGTTTTTTTTCTTTTATTACGAAAAAAAAAGATTTGATTCGACTGCATTTAACAACGAATCAAATATTTATTTCAAATAGTTTTTATTATTAGTTAGTTTTATAACTATTTAATGAAAATAATAACCCAATTAGTACTTTGAAGCATTTGATTTTATGGAAATGTTAGATCAAGTGGACCGTTTCGACGTCATAATTTGGCCATAGTTTTCTAATTTCTTGTCCATACTTCAAGAAAGCTTAGTAAACTGCATAATTGAGCTTCCAATTCAATCAACTTATGCTGCTGAACAAATAAATATTAAAGAACAATTGGACCCAAAATAAGAAGGACTTAGGAGAGTTCCAAATTAAAAAAAAAGAAAAAAAGAAAAAAAGAGAGAGTCAATTAGACTCCCTCTCTACCATTTATAAATGCACTTATATATAATTTTCTTCCAGTCAATGATGGAGTTAAGTGGAATGCAGTTTTCATACGTTTATTTTTCCTCATTTTAAAACTCTCGCATTCCATGTTCCTCATTCAATATATTAAATGAAATTAATAATAACAAAAATGAACCATACTCGCAGATATAAAAGATCTCTCTCTTCTCTCTTACTTATATTACTATAATTTAAAATTGTATCTTAGTTTTAATAAATCAGAGAATAAATTCAATTGATTAATAACGATTTTTATAAAAAATGACATCTAACATATTTTAGATTTAAATCCCAATAATTATAATCATTTTTTATCATCATATTACAATCTCCTTCGAATCAATAAAAGTTTGTATCTTGATTTAAAATAAATCTAAACTGATGAACCTGACCTAGATAATCTGTTATCCGTGCTTCATGAAAATTTCTATCTAAGTTTGGAACAACTGTAGGGTTTACTTTTTTGCAAATTTATAAACATAATTTGATTTGCACATCCCACCAACTTGCAAGAGTTAGAGAAAATATATATTTATATATAAGGTTGATATTGAAATTTGGTATTTAGTGGTAGGGTTTTAATTTGTTTACATATGAAGTCAATTGTTGACTCCTACCTTCCACTTTGCAATAGCTAAAAAATGACACATAGATACGCGGAGGTTAGGGCTACCAAACAGATATGAAAAGTATATTAGAAACATGAAAACTATCAAACCCAGTCCTGAAGGCACTTGATCTAAAAACAAGTAATTGAGCAAAACTAGAGTTACGCCCTGCTTGGCTGGGGCTTTTTATTTTTTTAAATTTTTATAAATTTTAGTTTTTATTAAATAATAATTGTGTATTTAAAATTTGTATTTAAAATAGGATATGAAATTTAAATCAATTCATGAGTTAACAAACAGATCAATTATTTTAAATACATTATTTAAAAATAAAATAAAAATAATTAATAAAATAAATTTATTTTTAAATACTTCTTTCACTGATTGGCTAGAGTACAAGTCTTAAACTTACTTGCGAGTTGACCGTGCAGATCGATCTCTTTAAATAAATTATTAAAAATTAAAATAAAATAATTACTAAAATAATTTTGCCGTTTAATTTTTTTTTGAACAGCTTTGCTATAAATTCTAAATTGATTTGTGAGAACATGAGGACCAACCATTTAAAATACACCATTTAAAAATTTAATAGAAGTAATTAATAAAATAAAAACTGAAAACTTTTTTTCCCAAATATGTCAGCTATAGATCATAAATTGACTCGTAAGTCAACCTGCAAATTAACCTTTTAAATACATCATCTAGAATTAAATAAAAATGATTAATTTATAAAATAATTTTTTAAACTTGTTATGTGCTTATCAGGTATGTATTTTAAATTGGCTTGCGAGTCATGTACAAAACAACTCTTTAAATACATCATTTAAAAATAAAATAAAAATTTAAACAACTACTAATAATTAATAATTTTTTTATCTTTTTGAGTGAATCAAGTATGAATTTTAAATTGAACTGTGAATTAGTGAAAATATCATTCCATTAATAAATATACAAAACTAATATAAAAAACTAAAAATATTTAATAAAATAATTTTTTATTTTTTAGAATAGTTTAGTACGAATTCTAAATCAACCCATAAATTACTGAGCAGATCAACACTTAAATACATAATTAGAAAAATAAAAATATAAAAAATAAAATAAATATTATTTTCAAGTGAGTTAGGTACAAATACCAAATCAATTCATAAGTTTCCATATGAATCAATCCTTTAAAATATATAACATTTAAAATAAATTTTAAAAATTAAGGGTCTTTTTATATATGTAGTGTTAATAAGACTTGAAACAGGGATTACTACTGAAACCAAGGTGAATTATAAAAATGATATTTAATCTAGCTGAATTATAAACCACTCTTAAAAATGATATTCAACAAGTCTTTTATTTGAATATTTTGAGTTGTGTGAATTATTTTTTATAGTATTATTCTATCATTCAATGAGTTTATAATAATTGGTTGTTCAAATTTTAAATAATCATTTAAATTAGGATCATTTGGTTTTTTTGGGTGATTTACATTCTAAGTCACTGAACTTAATATTAATTTTTATATAGATCACAAACTTTTAATTTTATCAAATTATATTACTGAACTTTCGTTATCAATAAATTAAGTCACATTATTTTCATTAAGTAATTCTAACGAAAAAATTGATTTAATATGCATACATGACTTAATTTTTACTTCTCATCGAGATGATGTTTTGCAGACATACATCCCGTATGCATACTAAGTTTTTTTCATTAAAATAACTTAACATAAGTAGCGTAAATGGCTTAATTTATTAATAAGAGAAGTTCGATGATGCAATTTAATGACGTTAAAGGTTTATAACCTATATAAAAATTAATAGTCAATTTAATAACTCAAAATGTAAATTATCATTATTCTTGCAATATAGTGTAAAATTAACTTCATTAATCAAATATTTAGATCGAAAAAAATTTCTGAAAATTAGCTTGAGGGATGTTTCCCTGTCTACGTTTCGTTTCTAATCTTCTAATCTAGGCTGTGAACACGTCCAAAACCTCAATTTTTTTTCTGAAAATTTCTCTAGCTCAAGTTTCAACACGTAAGAAAATGACAAAAGCACTCTTAAAAAAATGATTTAATTAATTAAAATATAATTTATATGAGATGCATTAAAAATATATATAACTAATTAATATATCTTTACAATATTAATGAATTGAAAAATACCATCTAATTAAAAAGTTTTTAAAATAATATAAATAATTTATTTTTAATCAAATGATATCAAATATATATTTATATATTGTTAATGTATTAAATATAAATATATACATAGTACGAGTGATGTGATTTAATTAACAAAGTTTGAGACTTTTACTTTTTACATTGTACGATATTTCTGCATTGTGGGATGCTACTTTTTCTTTTATATATATAACATCTAAAACAAGTCTAGTCAAATAGTTTTTTTTTTGTTTTTACATATACTTCAACGGAATAAACATAGCCATTATTATATATGGCTAAAATGCTAGATAAGTCTCAAAACTTTTCATTTTTATAAATAATATTCATTATATTTAAAATTTTTTTAATTTATTTTTTATAAATTTTTATTTCAAATGGAAGGCTTCAACTTTATTGCAATCAAACTCAGCTATATTTTTATGTTCACATAAAAGTTGACATTGATTGATAATGTAATCGAAATTTTTCAAAAGAAAAATCATTTCTTGAAAAATTTACGTAGCATTTGCTTTCAAAAAAACAAAAATATTATCTTCATTTTCATAAAAAATAGATGAGATTAAAAAAATAAGTTTGTTAGAAATTTAAACAATGTTTTTTAAAGAAAAAATTGAAAATGGCAACAAATCCATTTTTGAGAATTAAAAAAATATATGTTTTCAAAGTTTTCAAGTAAAAATTTAAGAAATAGTTTATAGTTGATGCACTAATAATATATAAATTTATACACTATCAATGAATTAGATTATACAACCTCATTAAAACTTATCATATAGATTCATTGACGGTATATAAATTAAACGCGTTAAATATGAAAAAGATTTATTTTTTCATTTTTTTCCTTATAAGATTCTACGTCATCAACGTTCATATGTATAAAAGATTAAGTTGACATTGATCATAACGAAGATCAATTTTCTGTTTTAAATAATGATTACAACAAAAATGTAAAATTTATCTGAAAAAAAATTTAATATAATTTCCATGCATTAAGAGAAGTATTGTGCACGGTAGCCATGAATACAGCCTCAATCAAAAAATGTATTCAAATTAATGGATTATGAAATCTGATTGATGAGGATTGAGGGCTGAAATTTGTTGACTCATCTGTCAGCTTAGTTAGACCTAACAAGTTTTAAAAATTAGCTTGAGATGTGACAAACGAAATATTTATGTCTATATTCGATTCAGCTTCTAGAAATTAATAGATCGAAATATGTTTTATGTTAATTTCGAGTTAAAATTCAATTTATATATATTTGTTTTTTTAACATATTTATTATTACTATTTATGCATATGCAATTCACTCTTTAATTATTAAAATTATATTTATAAATATTAATTAAAAATATCTTAAAAAAATAATAAACTAAAACATCATGAAAATGAGTCACACCCGTTAATCTCAAGCTAAATTAGGAATGACATAAAATTAAGTAAAATAAAACAAAAACGTCTAACTTTGTAAGACGTCGATGTTGAAAGCTCCACGCATTTTTTGCATAAATATGTGCCTTAATTTGTGGTTATGATTGGCAGTAGCATAAATCACTTAGTAAAATTCATTAATGATTCATAATTTTTTATTTAATTTTATTTTTATTCATAATCTATAAAATTACATTAATCATCTATAACCTTTATTAATGTTTTATTACCTTCAAAAGTTATATTTATCATTATTGGCCTTTGCTTAATATTTTATTTTTATTTATGACTTTTAAAATTTTAATATACGAATATTAAAGATCTTTTAAAAGATTTTACTGTTGATCAATCTATTAGCTAAAGTTGGTTGGATCGATTCAATTGAGAGTTAAAGGTTTATTTTGTCTGATGCATATTTAAAAATTGAAAATTAAGTGAATTGAAGAAAAACCAGTTCAATTATTAAAAAAACAGATTATTTTTTGTAAATGGTGATATTTGAACTTTTAAGCTTTTAGCAATATATTAAAAACTAAACTATTTAACTAAATCTATATTTTTGTTAACAAACTACTATATTTAATATTTATTTAACATCAAAAGCATATATTTTATATTTTATTTGTTTTTTTTATCATATTAGGAATTCAATTGGTTGAACCAATTAAATCAATAACTAAAAAATTTCATCGATTTAATTTCTAATACAAATTTTTATTCATTGGTGCATATAGCCAATTATCTAATCCGCATTAAAAATAATAATTACAATTAATTTGGAAAAATGATTATTGGAGCGTGCTTGAAGGTTTATCAAACCTTCCCATATTGATGACAGAGGAAGTGAAGTGTCGGCCCTTAATTTGGACCTAACCCTTATCTTTTTACGCATTTAAACTATCTTTGATAATGATGAAGAAAACAAAACAAAGACTATTTTTAATCTTTACTTGTTTGGCACAGAAGAGAAATTGAACAAAGATTAGTAAGAAGAAAAATGGATAAAACAATTGATAGTCGTTGAGTGTTTGTTTTTTAATTATTAATCTCACCAATAAGGAAAAAAGAAACTTAATGCATAAAAATCAATGAATTCAATTTGCAACTCAAATTTTGGTGTCTCCTTTTAAAATATAATGCCTTATCCAGCTCAAATTTAACACTTAAAATTGAAAGTTTGAAATATTTATATATATATATATATATATATATGTATATAGAATATGGATTAAGATCAAACGTGCGACTCTATTATGGTTTAATAATGAATTTTGTTATTATACTTTTATATATAAAGTAACGGAATTGATTAAAAAAATTATATGCATTAACAAAATATTTTATGAAATGTTTAAATTATGTTATTTTTATAAAAAAAAAAAAAATCAAAATTGAAATTATAGTGACGAATTCTTCCATTTGCACGAATAAAATATTTTTTGAAATATTCTATAAAATAAGGAACATTGATTATGAAGATTTAACTAATTTGCAATCAAATTTTATACCATAATTTTATTTTTCATTTAATTTCAATCCATCCACATCAGTGGAAGAAGAATTTGATCAAGAAATTGAAATTTGTCATAATACGTAGGCGCTCCGTTCTTTTATAATTAAAAATCAAAATTGCATAATGAATGCAAATTAAAAATAGTCTTCCCCTTTCTTCTAATTTGAAGAAAACTTACTTGTCTCCCCTGATTTTGATCAATCAGGACAAATGATTTCGTAGGAAAAGTTGACTTGATCTGTAACAAGATGGCCTACATATGCAATTCATCTCGATTACTCTTGACGCCTCGATAACATCTGTCTCTAGGAATAAAATATAATTTACAAGATATATAATGGAAGATTAAAATTATGTTGAGTTTAACGAGCTTGAACAAACATTCATTCATGTTTATTAGTTTATTTTTTAGTCTGTTTGTGTACTGTTTGTGTTAGTTAAAAATTTTAAAATTATTTTTATATTCGATTCAATTAAAAATTTATATATCCATGTTCGTTCGTTTAAATTAAATGAACTTGTTCCTGAAAACTAAATGAACATGTAATTGAACAAGTTATTAAACAATCAAAACTATGCTTATTGACAATAAACAAACCAACTTATACAAATTTAAATAAACAAACAAATATATTTATTAGTTTTAAATATAAAATAATAAAAAATAAATCTTATTAATTGTATATAGATAAACAAAACACAAATAATATTATTATTAATTATATTATGATTAAACAATAAATGAGCTTTAAATGATTCATAAATGAGTTTATTCATGAATATAAATGAACCAAACGTATTATGTTTATTTTTAGTTAGTTTTAAAACCTTATTCATATTTTTTTTATTTAACTTGATAAATGAACAAAAATTGAACAATTCGTGAACTGCTTATTAAACGCTCTCTTCATATTATATTTTTGCTCAAGCCTATCCATATTTGTAAAATTAATAGTCCAATCATATTTAAACCCATTCATATTATTTTTTTATATTCTTATAAAAAAATTTTAAAATTTCATTTTTAGTGATTTAATAAATTTCTTTTACTAAGTACTATGAATAACTTAAAATTTTTTTTAATATTTATACTATAATATTTTGTATATTTATTCTTTTATATAATAAAAATTATATAATATATATAAGTAAAAAAACAAATGTATATTTTATATAATTTAAAACTGGTCAAATCTGACTGGGCTCAAGCCTTGATGTTGGAGCTAATACTCAATTTAGTTTTTAGGTTAATATCTTTGTATAAAACTTTCAAATTATTGAACATACCTTTGAATTTAAACGGATAATCTAACTATGAACACATATACCAACAGTTCTTTCATGTTTCATCCTTCGGTGAATATCTAATATTTCATTGAGGTTGACACTCACATCTACTTATATCAGAGCATTACAATGCTGATTGACCCCTTCTCAAATTAAAACTCAATGCTTGCATTTTTTCATTCCAAATTGGAGTCTCATCCAATTTCGTTTAATTTGGGTGATTAAAAGCTAAAACTCTAAGGGATGTAGGTGAATTTTCATATTTTTAATTAGTTTATCCATTTTAATAGCCTTTTTTCCTCATAATATTTCAGAGGAAAACTTTTTCAAACTTGAATTGAAATGTGACCAAAACTTATATTAAAAAAAAATCAGATGAAAGGTTGAACCGAAAAACCTAATACTAGAGTTGTGCGATTGGCGCAGAGCAAGTACTGAAATGTCAGCATGAATTAATTTATCCAATTCGACAGCAACTATAATAAAATAAGATAATTTATGCTAATAAAGCATAAGCCATAGTATCCATAAGTCGTTAATTCCAGCTTTCATTTTCAGTTTTTTCTTTTATTATCGAAAGAAAAGATTTGATTCGGTTGCATTTATCAACGAATCAAATATTTATTTCAAGTAGTTTTTTTATTATAAGTTAGTATTATAACGATTTAATGAAAATAATAACCCAATTAGTACTCTGAAGCATTTGATTTTATGGAAATTTTAGGCCAAATGGACCATTTCGACGTCATATTTTGGCCATATTTTTCCAATTTCTTGTCCATAGCATAATTGAGCTTCCGTTTCAATTCAGCTTCTGCCATTGAATAAATAAATAAATATTAAAACGACAATTTGACGAACAAAAAAAGACTATGAAAGTGTCAAATTAAAAGTCAATTAGAGTCCCTCTCTGGCATTTATGTATGCACTTAATTACAATCATAATTGCTCATATATAATTTTCTCCGAGTCTCAAACCAACAAAGGAGTTAAGTGGAATGCAGTTATCATACATTTATTTTTCCTCATTTTAAAACTCTTGCATTCCATGTTCCTCATTTAATAAATTACGTTAAATTATTAAAACAAAATGAGATGCACTTGCCTATAAAATCTCTCTCTTTTCTCTCTTACAAGTATTAGTGTAACTTAAACTTGTATATTAGTTTTAACGAATCAGAGACTAAACTCCATTGATTCGTATAATCATATTTAAAAGTTGGCATCTAACATATTTTATATTTGAATCCTAACAATTACAATTATTTTTTAATCTCCAAATTGTAACCTCTTTTATATTAATAAAATTTTATATCTTATTTTAAAGTAAATCATAATTGATGAACCTGGCCTAGATAATGTGTTATCCATGCTTCATAAAATTTTATATCTAGTAAGGAAAAACTATAGGGTTTAGATTTTTGCAAATTTATAAACAAAAATTGATTTGCATGTCACAACAGCAGGCAAGAGTTGGAGAAAAAATGAGGTTGATATTGAAATTTAGTATTTAGTAGTTGGGTTTAAGTTGTTTATATATGAAGTCAATTGTTCACTCCCTCCTGCCATTCTGCAATAATTAAGGTGAAAATGACAAACAGATATATGAAGGGGTTAGGGCTAACAACCAGATAATGAAAAGGATATTAGAAACATAACAACTAACCAAACCCAATTGTCAAGGCACTTGACCTAAAACCATGTAATTAAGCGAAATGTGACCAGAAGGAGGGATTACTACTGAAGC
>JBBYHK010020174.1:0-10773 GCA_038382065.1 Adansonia grandidieri | reverse complement strand
ATCAATGTGTTTTGAACAATGTTTCAAATTCTTTTATATATATTGTCAGCACCGTGCCTCCTATGAAGGAAGTGTGCGCAACTTAAGAGTATTTCTCGATGGGGAAAATTCCTCTCAACTGCGACTCCTCCTCTCTTTTTTTAACCTAATGTAGCCAGAAAGTATGGATTCTCGGCTTTTGACCCAAAAATTTTTTTTCGAACAAATCGCTCACCTAACTAGCCTTGCCACTATGAAGTGGCCAACAATTGGAGTCGCCATTGATAATTTGGGCTAGGCATGGTTGGATGCCTATCGAATTCGATATTTCGAGTTACGAAACTCGAGATATTGGTTTCACGGTCTACGTGGTTCAAAGATTCAATGGTTGGGTTCGTGAGTTGCTTACGCACAAGGTGGTATGAACCTCCTCACGATGCTAGAAGTCGATACCTTTCTAGCCATGTCCCATTAGCATGACTTGTTTGGCCATCTAGTGCCCATTAGCATGCATGCCATGGATTTTCTCATGAACTTCTTCTAGGATCCTTTTAGCTTCAGGAGCATTGATGCATCTGAGTAACACCTGATCCTGACTTTTCTTGTATAAGATATCCCCATCCAGAACGAATCCCATAGCCATTATTTTGATAGTCCTTTTGTCATTTTCTATTGGCATGCTCGGGATACTGTTGATCCCTGATGTATAAAAGGATGTCATGGTACCATGGTAGGTCGTCCTTCTCTTATTTGACATTCTGACATTGTGCTGGAGTCGTACAAATGCTCATCTGAATATGAGCGACATCTTATTCTCGATTAACTTTAAACATGGATGACAATGTGGCTAAGGCTTCGGCTATTTGGTTTTTTTCTCAAGGTAAGTGCTGAAAGCTAATATCATCAAATTCCTTTTTTGAGTTCTAAGATTAGTTTCCCATAATAAATTAATTTAGCATCATGCGTTTGCCACTCTCCTTTTAGTTGATAGATGATTAGGGTTGAATCATTGAAAACTCGTAGAGTCTTGACATTTCTCTCGATAGCTGCTTGGAGCCCTATGATGCAAGCTTCTTATTTTGCTATATCGTTGGTGCAATCAAAGTTTAACATGGCTGTAAAAGGATAGTGACTTCCGTCAGGTTAAATCAATATTGCCTCGATTCCATTCCCCAAAGCATTTGACACTCCGTCAAAATACAATTCCCATGATTGGTCATGACTATTGATATCTTCCCCTTTAGTAATGCACATCAAATCTTCATCTGGGAAATCAAAGCTTAAAGGTTCATAGTCACTCGTCGCCCGACTTGCTAAAAAGTTAGTTATCATGGTACCTTTGACGGCCTTTTGGTTGACATAGATGATGTCATATTCGGAGAGCAAGACTTGCCATCTAACCAATCTTCCTGACAATGCAAGGGCTTCACATAAATACTTGATAGGGTCGAGTCTCGTAATTAACCATATGGTGTGGTATAGCATGTATTGCCTAAATCTTTTGGCCGTCCAAACCAAAGCACAACATACTTTCTCAACTATAGAGTAGTTGTTTTCACACTCCAAATTTTTTGCTCAAGTAGTAAATTGCTTGCTCTTTCTTTCCTGAATCATCATGCTCCCCAAGTCCATAGCCATAGACTTGTTGAAAACTACCAGGTAGAGGATCAAAGGTCAACCAAGAACTGCTGGTACTAGAATGGGTGGGTTTGACGAATAGTGTTTAACCTTGTTGAAAGCTTCTTGACATTCCTTATTCCATTCCCCAGAATTCTATTTGCAAAAATGTTAGAAGATGGGGTCACATTTATTGATGAGCTAGGATATAAATCAAGAGATATAGTTTAGTCTTTCTAAGAAGCTTTTGACCTTTTTTTGGGTTCAAGATGGTGGCATATTTTGGATAGCTTTAACTTTATCTGTGTCAACTTCTATTCCTTTTTTGTTGACAATCTAATAGCTTGCTCAAGGTGACACCAAAAGTACATTTAGAGGGGTTCAACTTTAGCCAAAATTTTTGCAACCATTCGAAGAGCTTTTGAAGATCTGTGATGTGCTCGTCTTCTCTTGTTGACTTGATGATCATATCATTCACATGGACCTTAATCTCTATGTGCACTAAGTCATAGAATAATGTCACCATAGATCTTTGATAAGTTACGCCCATATTTTTAAGCCCAAACGGCATGACTTTATAACAAAATGTGCCCCACATGGTTACGAAGGTAGTTTTTCCATATCTTCAGGAGCTATTTTAATTTGATTATAACTCGAAAACACATCCATAAAGGAGAACAAAGAGTTCTTGGCTATATTATCAACCAAAGTATCGATATGAGGCAGTGAAAAATTATCTTTTAGACTAGCTCGGTTTAGGTCCCAATAATCAACGCACATTCGTACTTTGTCATCTTTCTTAGGGACTGGGACAATGTTGGCACCCATTCTGGATATTTAGCTATAACAAGGAATCCTGCCTCAAATTGTTTCTTAACTTCTTCTTTAATCTTAAGGAGCATTTCTGGTTTCATCCTCCTTAACTTTTGCTGGATTGGTTTGCATTCAAGTTTAAGGGGAAACCTGTGGATCACAAAGTTGGTATCTAATCCAGGCATGTCTTGATATGACCAAGCAAATACATCCTAATACTCTTGGAGTAGGTTTATCAGTTTGGCTCTGATGGAGGGTTTTATGGAAGTTCTAATTTTAACCTCTTTTTTATCTTCTTCAGTCCCTAAATTTATAACTTCAATTGGTTTCTCATGAAGCAAAATCTATTTTTTTTCATGCTCGACCAATCGTAGTAGATCTTAATCGAAATCAACTTCAACAGTACAGATTGATCGTTTGAAATCAATCCTTGAGAGCTCATCTAAACACCCATGTCACTTTATTGGAGCACCTGAAAGGTGAGGAAATAAATAATGTAGACAAAACTATATACAGACAAAGAATTAGAGCAAGGATAAAGAATCAAAATAGCCATACAAGATGAAATGCTTTATGCAAAAGCCCATTTTATTGATAATATTTGATAAAAGATGCCCATCACAAAACCCCTACTAGCTATTAGGTAAAAGCAAGTAGGTTTTTTTTCCTTGACATTACACAAAAATAGACTTAGAAAGCACAAGGCTTTCTAACACGGCCTCGTTGTTAAGAATAGATTTTGGTGGATAAGGGTAGGTTTCATTGCTCCACTTCGACTAGCTCAACTAATCATCAACGGCAAGGATATGAAGGTTGTAGAAGGCCCGGTTTAAAATGACCAAGACATCAGTTGCTTTCTTTCTTTGTAATTGACCAGGACCTGTGCATCCTCCTCAGCAAAAAGTCTCATAGATTGGTGGGAATACCATCAGTTTTGGTCCTACTTTTTGACCTAACAGACAAGCTATTCTCTGATCTCTAGCCTTCTCAACTTGTTTTTTCTTATACTGCATGTTGGAATTAAATCCTAAGCCATTCTTGTCAACTTGGTTAATGATATCGAAACCTCTGGCCATTCCTTGCAGATTCATACCAAGCCTTTTTCTAGCTCGGCAACCTTTGCCAATAGTTAACTTTAGACCCATGTTGGTATTCCTTGACAGTCGAGGCTCAACAATTGGCAGGCCTTCTCCTATAAACATAGCATTGACAAACTTGAACGATTGGAATGATAGCTTAGGTGCATCCTCATTTGGTTTGATATAGGTAGCATTATTAAAAGCAATGGCAATAATCTCTTCTTCAGCTCTAACGCTAACCACTTTGTCTTCGATTATGAATTTTAGCTTTTGATGCAAAGACGAGGGTACGCCCCAACTGAATGTATCCATGGCCTTCCGAGCAAGCAATTGTAGTATGAGATGATGTCCGTTACCTGAAAATCAACTTGTAAATGCGTGGGCCTATCTGAAGTGGAATAGTGATTTTTTGATGACTCCACGACAAGTCCCATCGAATGCTCGCACCACTGTATGGCTATGCATAATGTGGGAAGTATCAACAGGAAGCCTATTTAAGGTAGCCAAGGGCATGACATTGAGGGCAGAACTATTGTCATGAGAACTTTTGGTAAGATGTGACCTTTACAATAAGTAGTAATATGTAGGGCTTTGTAGCTACCCTTACCACCAGAAGGGATCTCGTATCTTGTCATCATGGAGGAGATGTATTTATCAGTGGTGATATTGTTCACTAAGTGATCCAATTTGCTTACTGAAATATCGGGCAGTACATACGCCATATTCAACATTTTTAACAATGCATTTCGATGAACTTCTGAGTTAAGGAGTAAAAGCAGTGTAGAGATCTTAGCTGGTTGTTTGCTCAACTGATGGACAATGCTATATTCGCTATGCTTGATAAATTTTAAGAACTTAGTGGCCTCTTTCTCATCTACTGCCTTTTTGATCTTCTTAGATTTTGAGTCCTTGGTCTTAACCTAAGGGGTGTTAGAAATCAGAGTAACATCGATCTTTTGATTCTCTTGAGTAGAAGGACCATAACATCTACTGTTATGAGCTAAATGGCTAACTCCTGACAAGTCGATAGCAGTAGTTGATTGAATAGGCTCCTCGATTATCATGACTCACCGCTCATATTTCTAAAGAATAGCTTTGTCCCTATTATATAGGAATGGTGTAGGAGTCTCTATGAATAGCCTCAACATCAACATTGAAAAACTCGCCTTAAAAGTTGATTGTCCATAAAGGATAAGGGGTCATCCTCTCCCATACGGTGGTTGTGTTATTTATTGCCCAACCGTATTCATTGATTTGATGGAAGATGCTTACTTCTTATCATAAAATTCAATACTGCCTTCATCTATCATTCTCTGGACCATTGCCTGAAGTTCTTTGCATGTTTGAAGAGTATACGCATGAATAGTGTGGAAGTCATAGAAATCACTTAGTCCTTCTTCTGATCTTTCAACCGTATTAAGCACTTCTAACTGAATTAATATTTGCCAAATCAGACTCATTGGCATCTTGACTTCTTCAATGTTCTTCTTAACCTCATGATCATCTTTAACACAAATCACGTTTACTGCTGGCTCAGCATGGTATGGTAGGGGATTCGTAGTGACATTTGACCTTTCGTTCATCCCAAATTGTAGAACTTTAGAATCAATGAGGCTTTGTACCCTATATTTGAAAGAAATGCAGTTTTTAGTATCATACCTTGCTACCCTGGCATGATAATCGCAATGGGTATTAGGGTTATACCACTGAGGGTATGGAGGTTTCTTCTCTGGAACATACACAGGAGCAACTAGATGCTCGTGGAGCAAAGCTTGATAAAACTCTTTGTAAGTCATGGGGATGGGGTCAAATTATTGTCTTCGCTGGGTTGCACCCTGATTATTTGGTGCATTGTTGATGGGATTGTTAACATTTTGGTTGACTTATGGTTGGTTTCGTGGTAGATTCAATGGGACATTAAATGATGGGCTGTAGGTTGTGGCATAAACTGATCGAGGAGGTATCATAACAGGGCTAGAGTAGGGCGCACTTAGGTAGTAAGGACTGGGCACTTAACACTGGCTCAGTTGGGATGAATGGGCATAGTTTATGGCATTTGCCTCTTCTTCTTTTTTCTTGTTAGTAGCAGGTCTCTTACTCGATCCAGATGACTCACCCACATACATCTTACCACTCTTAATTGCTACGTCAATCATCTTACCGAACAAAACTAAATCTGTGAACTTTTAAGTGGCATTTTCTACCATTTTCTCATCATACGGAGCATGCAAGGTGTTGATGAATGTCATGGTCATCTCCTTCTAAGTTAAAGAGGTTAGACTAAAGCTACTTCTTCTTTCAATCTTTAAGCATATTGCTTGAAACTTTCAATTGGCTTTTTCTCTAAGTTCATAAGAGATACTAGTCCAAGAAGGCCTTGGCCAAACTGACCTATGATTGAATTTGACATTATCAAGCTCTATGTACCATCGAGCGACTACCCTAGTCAGACTGTGTTAAAAATAGTGGATAAAGAGTTTTTCATCTTTCTCATACCCTGCCATCTTTCTGAGGTATCCGAATGTGCATAGTAGGGTCGGTAGTTCCATTAAACTTTTCAAAAGCTGGCACCTTGAACTTCAGTGGAATGATAAGCTTGGACACTAAGACAAAGATTTGGCATCAATGGCTCTGAATTTGTTACTCCCTTCAATAGCTCTAAGGCATTTCTCTAAAAACTGAAACTTGCTCATATCATCAACAGACATTGCAGATTTTTAGGCATTCATCCTCTTTTGCTCGTCATGCTCAAGGATTATGGGATCAGTTGGAGAAACTCTCGTATTTGCCCCTTGAAATACATGGATGAATTGATTTGCTACCATAGGGTTAAGTAGATTACCAGTGGTACTAACGGGGCTGGCATTGTATTAGGTTGATGCTCTTGGTGAGTCTGTTCTTAAGTTGCTTCAGTACTACCGGTGGGGTGATTTTCTGGGTTAGCCAATTCTTTTCCTATATCAATGGTACTGGCTTGTCTTTTTTCCTAAGTGGAGGCTGTCATTAACTTCATGAGTTTCATGATCTGGGCTTGCATCTCATCTTGTTGATGGAGCACTGGTTCTTGAGATTCTTATGCATTGACTCAAAACGTTTAATACATGCTCAATGATAGTTTTCCATGATCCTTTTGCGATGGCATGTATTGTAACAATGTGAAATAATTGGTTCCGTATTCCTTGTTCAACCTTAGAATCCCTTGCATTTTTATGAATATTCCCATATTAGACTCTTATGATAAGTGTTTATTGATGATTGCTCATAATGGAATGATGGAATGATGTTATGCATCGAATCATGACAGTGAATAATTATTAATAGGAATAAAATAGTACAAGAATAGAGCTAATTATGCAACTATGGGAAATAATTGGCTTGTTGGATAGCTTTAATAATAGTGTCTGTCATAGAGCAAGAAACAAAGTTTGATCACATATGGTTGCATTCGAAGGTGTCTAACATGATTGCATTATTTAGTCACATGTTCGAAGAACTTTAACGACTTTTGTTCATGGTCTCTAGTAGGTATTATATCTTGCCTTAAAGACTGGGCTACTTCAATTATGTCCATCGCATGTCTTGGGACCTATCTGGCCCTCTTTATGTGTCTTCCAGTGTGTTTAAGATCCTTGAACTTGTCTTTGAATTATTGATCCTTGAACCATGCTTTGACATCTTAAAAAAAATGAAGAACGAAAGTGAGCTATTGTTTCATGATAGACACCCTTTGCTTAGCCAATTGTCCCATGACGATGATTACGATGCATGCAACAATCTGAAAAAAAAAAAAGAAAAGAAAAGAAAGGAAAATAGGTCAGTAACAATATAAAATGCCCTAATAATAGGCGTTACAATGCCTAAGGGCAAACAAGACAATTATGACAACAAACATACAGCATAACGGTGTGTTTATGTTAAAAAAATTACCTGTAACGAGATAACATGATACCTCACAAGGACAAAATTGAGTGACTAGGCGATGATGTTCATTTATCACCAATGTTAAGCTATTGTTTGGACAGCCTGACAATTTGTTTAGGTTAGATATAACTCTTTTAAGATGACACGAGATATTATGTGTGATGACATTAGCTTATTATCACCTACTTATTAAAAAAGGTTTGCCGTAGAATGTAACAACATACCTTAAGAAATGATCATGAAAAGTATAAATGTGGGCAACAACATTCGTTCATCATCACCTACATAATCATGGTGCATAGGAGTAAAGGAAAGATGTGTTTTCTTGAGTGACCCTATTCTTTAGGTTATTATAATAGCAAATCCAGTATGGTTTAACATGGTTTAGCTCATAGAGTTTACTATATGGGTTTGAGTTGACATCTAAAAATTGGTATCTGAATCGCTCCTCCATCCGATAAGGACAACTGAAGCACCTCGATCCAAGGCCCATCAGCAGTTTGCCGAACGGGTTCGATCCGATGGATGTATTTCCCTATACAAATGCAGAGGGACACTCATGAGAGACATAGGCAATTTACACTCCGGAAGGTCTTGCTATGCCAATGCGGAGGGTTACTCACGAAGGTAGATAGCTTACTTCCTCCTAACAATTAGGATACTAACCTTACCATGGAATTTGGTGGGAATCTAATGCAAATGCAAGTGCACAATGTGTGTGAGGAAATAATCAAACCTTTTGTTTACCTCCATATTACCATGTTTATTAAATCAACATTTATTTGGGAATGGGGCAATCCTGATTGATGTCATAGCAAAAATCACGACAAATAAAACATTAGTAGACAAAAATGAAAAGGGATTATAGTTAAATAATGATTGAAATCGTAGAAATTAAGACCTAAGAAGGACACGGCTTGCCATAGGCTTAACTCTCTAAATTTGTCCCCAGTGGGGTCACCAAGCTATTGGCACTGTGCCTCTCGTGAATGAAGCATGCGCGACTTAAAAGTATTTCTCAACGAGGAAAAGTCTTCTTGATTAGGACTCCTTCTTTATTTTTTTTTCCCATGATGGTAGTGAGAAAGTATGGATTCTCGACTTTTGACCCTAAAAGGAGACCATCGAATGAATCGCTCACCTAACTATCCTTGGGTGGCCATTATGGAATGGCCAACAATTGGATTCATCACCGATCATTTGGGCCAGGCATGATCGGATGCCTATCGAATCTGATATTTTGAGTTACGAAACACGAGACATTGGTTTCACGATCTACGTGGATGGTTGGGTTCGGGAGTTGGTTACGCACAAGGAGGTACGAACCTCCTTGCGACACCCGAAATCGATACCTTTCTAGCCATGTCCTAACTTGGTTTTGGATTCCTCGATTTTAACTTGTCATTATTTAATATAATCCCCTTTTTAATGCATAAATTTTGTATAAAAAAGTACACTTAGGTTTTAAAGAAAATTTGAATCTCATGTGCACCTCGAAGTAGTGAAGAACATAAAGATTGTGATTAAAAGTGGCCTTTGAGTTTATTATTATTATTTTTTAAAATATCAGATATTTCGAGTCAAGCATTGGAGAGACACCGACACGAAACATCGCCCTTTGTGATTTTTTTGAAAATGATTTTGAAAACATGAATGCAAGATGAACAACACAAGGGAAACGTGTTAGTAAGATAAAAAATAATATCACATAAAAATAAATCACACAAAAGAGGGGAAAGAGGAAGGGATGATAGGAATGTATCTCATTATTGTCATCGATTATCTTGAAATAACCAAGTTGACAATTTTAGAGACGCATTGAGATCCATAGACTAATAGAAGCATAAAAATCGGGTTTGAGCATTGAAAAATTCAAAGGAAATCCAAGGAGAGAAAATTTGATTTTTTGACGATTTTAAGAAAAAATGAGATTGACAAATTTAAATTGATGAATTTTGACTATTTTTTGACAATTTTTGAAAAAGAATGGGGTTAGAGTATCCCTTCGAAAGATGGGGTTGGAGTGTCCCTATAAATAACGACTTTGGTAAGTTTTGAAATCTGAATAAGGTTTGCAAAAATGGGGTTGGAATATCCCCTCGGAGGATGGGGTTGGAGTATCCTTAATGGAAACTTCAATGATTTTAGAGAAATGAGCTAAAAGGATTTATCTTGACAAAGTTTTGGTGATTTATTATCACAATGACAATTTTTTTGACAAATTCTTGACGAAATAGGTAATTTTTAATTAAAAAGAATTGATTAAAATAAGGATAATAAAGCTTAAAAATTGTTCATGCCTTGATCTAAGTCTACGAGAGTCAATGCATGTTCCTTTCGACTAGATGGATTGATCAGGATCACATGGAGGCATTTGAATGCCTCGGAGTGGGAGTTTGGAGGAATCAACTAATCTTGAACAATGCTAAAAATATGGGACAATATCATGCTATTCTCATTTTCAATTTTATTCTAGACAAATCCGAAGGTTCCAGGGATCGTATAAGGTACCATTGGAAAGTTAACTCGATAAGAATCAATATAAAGTTATTCAAAAAATCCTAGAAAATTGTCTCCTAGGTGGAAATATTTTTCACATGAGGGACTGGTTCAACACTGGCAGCATATGTAGGGAAAGTGAGGCAGATGACTTTGAAAAATCATTTCAGACTCATATGGAATCGTTAAATCACAAAAGATACATTTATGGAAAGGGAATTTCATGAACTTCTTGTGAAAAATATTTGAAAAATAAAAAAAAAATCATCTACTGGGCCGAATCTGCCCAAACAGAATGTGAATTGTTGATTCCAGGGATTCCAGATAGCAAAACTTCAAAAAATCATAACTCCTTCATCTGAAATGATCTGAGGGCAAACAAGACACCATTGTAAAGGTGATTCAATGCCCTTATAGGAAAAAATGTCAGAAAATTTGTGAAAAATTGTTTATGGTTCAAAATAATTTTTCAAGTAATGAATATAGTGCTGCCAGCATAAAATAGAAGGAATTTTTAGTTTTCTCAGACTTATTCGGACTAAATTTCGAGCCATGCACATCCGAATATCCATGGCAAAAGACAATGAGTGACATTGGCTTCATGAGCTCATTTACGCAATTTTGGAGTACTTTCGGATGATGAAACAACCCGTTGACCATGCAACAAACACAAGGATTCTAAGCAAAGATCAAGGCATGAACAAAATTTGACACTAAAGAGGATATTATATATATATTTTAAAAAAGAATATTTTGCTTCTTTTAACCTTGAATCCCAACATAAACAGCTTAATATTACCCTAAGATTAAAGTATCAATTTGTGAAAAATAATAGACCAAGATTAATCCCATTATTTTTGTTAAT
>JBBYHK010020136.1:0-10778 GCA_038382065.1 Adansonia grandidieri | reverse complement strand
TTTTATTTATCATTATCTCAAATCTAAATGGATGAATTCATTAGACCAAATCATTGCAAAAAAATAAAAAATCAATATCAGTATTTGATTGACTAAGTTCATGCAATTTATTTTATTATTTATTAAAAAAAATTTTCTTTTGGTCAATCGTTGAATTAAATGAAATCGACTGAAATGGGAATCGTTCTATAGAAAGAACAACTTTTTTTAAATTGTAGACCTTAAATTGATACCACAAGAATTCCTATTCAAATTAGGACTCGTAATATTGAAATTGAATAAACAAAAACAATATCAATATAAAGATAATATTCATTGAAGGTAAGGAAGACTAATCTTTTTTTTTTTTGCCCTCTTAAGGAAAGCTAAGATGCCTTGAAGACTTCAGAGTCAAAATACAAAAGATAGGTTGGGGCATGAAAAGTCAAAAGCTCAAAATCATCCCCAAAAAGATCTTACATCTACTTTCACTAGCAAAGTCACATTAAAAAGTCAACAAATTAGCAAACCACTTTTCCATAAGGTGATGATAAAACCAAAGAGTAGAAGATTGGCATAGACTTTGAAAGAACTTAACAATTTTTGGTCAAATGCAAAGCGCCTCTAAAAGAGATTGATGTCAACTCACAAAGGGAAAGGGAAATAATAAATCCTCTTAATCTTTTATACATTGAGAGACGTTTCGCTTGCTAAAATGGCAACATGCACGTGAAAGGATAATGAATACATATATTCATACATGCATTTTCTTAAAACACTAACATCGCATCGATATATGCATCATTCAAATACACTTCATGCATCATATATGAGTTCTTACGTGAGAAGAGTCTTATAGGATGCTCTTATATAATTGTCAAAATTTAAGCCCAATGATGCTGATAGGCTAGTTTAGCTAATTGGCCCTAGTTAAAAGATTTAAGCCCAATAATGCTATAGGATAGTTCTGACTAATTGGCCCCAATCAAGAGTTTAAGCCTAATGATGCCAATAGGCTAGTTCTAGTTAACTGGCCCTAGTCAAAGGATTTAAGCCCAATGATGCAAGTAGGCTAGATTCGGTTAATTGGCCCCAATGAAAAAATTTAAGCCTAATGATGTTGGTAGGCTCATTCCAACTAATTAGCCCCGCAGTCAAAAGAGTTAAGCCCAATGACACCAGTAGGCTAGTTCCAACTAATTGGCCACAGTCAAAAGATTTAATACCAATGATACCGATAAGCTAGTTGTAACTAATTAGCCACTATGTTAAAAGAGTCAAGCCCAATGACACCGATAGGCTCATTCTAACTAATTGGCCTATGTCATCAAAATTTAAGCCTAATGATATCTGTAGGTCAGTCTCAACTAATTAGCCTTTATCATTCAAAAGTCGAAGCCCATTGATGCTTGTGGGTTAGTCCCAACTAATTAGTCTTTATCATTTGAAAGTCTGAGCCCTATGATGCTTATAGGTTAGTCTCGGCTAATTGGCCCCTATCATTTAAAGTCAAGCCTAATGACGTCGGTAGGCTAGTTTCAGCTAATTAGTGCCTAGTCAAAAGAGTTAGCCCAATGATGTCAGTCGGCTAGTTTTGACTAATTAGCCCCAGTCAAGAGTTTGAGCTCAATAATGCGGGAAGGCTAGTTTTAGCTAATTAGCCCCTATTATCCAAATTTATGCCTAGTGATGTTGGTAGGCTAGTTCAAACTAGTTAGTCTCCGTCATTAAAAATTAAGCCTAATGATGCCAGTAGGCTAGTTTCAGTCAGTAACTTATCCTAGCTTATTGGTCTATGTCATAAAAAATTAAGCCAAATGAAGCTGATAGGTCAACCTCGGCTAACTAGCCCATGTTGTCAAAAGTCGAAGCCTAGTGACACTGGTAGGTGAGTTTTGGTTAATTCCTATGTCATAAAAAATCAAGCCTAATGACAATGATAGGCTAATCCTAACTAATTGGCCCATGTCATAAAAAGTCAAGCTTAATGACGCTAGTAGGTTAGTCCCAGCTAATTATCCCATGTCATGAAAGGTTAAAGCCAATAAGGTTGGTAAGTTTAGCCTGAGATTACCCTTTTTAAGTTTTCTAGAAACCAAGTCCAATAAAGTTGACGAGTCTAGTTCTAATTCTTTAAGTCAAAACTAGGGGAAGGTCAGGTCTAGGATCACAGTAGGTCTCCAAAAAAACCTAACTACCTTGTTGTAAAAATCAAAATCACTACCAAAATATTGTTTTATTCAGTGTTATTTTAATTTTAATCTTTTTATCGCAAGAACATAAAACAGCATCAAGCACACCTCAAACAAAATGATGTCTATTGGTCTTTGCATTGTTCATGATACTCACAATAACTAAAGAAAGGTAGCTGTAGACAACCTATTTTATCTAGGCTAATTTTTGGAATCTTGGGACTTAATTGAAATTGTCACTATTTAAGGCATCATGGAGGTCATTTGGACAAGCAAGGATCAGTCCCCTATCATTCTATCCATGGTAAGAGATTCAAAATCAAAGGTACGTGAAATCTACATTTATATAAGTATTGATACATGGACTTTAGGTATCGATATAAGGCTTCTACATCCCCAAAAATTTAAATTTTGACATATTGTAGCGATACAAAAAGGTTGTGTATTAATAGAGGTGCTTCTATATCGATACATAGACCATTTGTATCAATACTAGGCTTTGCAGTAGCTTAAAAATCCATTTTAGCTAGTCAATGTCAATATAATGAGTACTGGTATTGACACCAACTTTATTAGATCATACCTAGAGTAAAAATTTGCTCAAAGTATCGATACAATACACATTGCATCGATACTCCAAGGCTAAAATGCCCAGTTCATGCATTTTTACCCAGTGACACCATGACATTAAAATATGAATTTTTAATCATGTTTTTGGCACAAAAAATCATCCAAATTCATAGTAGGCCTCAATATTGGATTTATGATCAGGTTTTAACAAATTTTTTAGGCCCAAATAGCCATGGTAAGGGATATTTTCATGACTTAATAAAAATTTGTTAAAAAATAACCTTAGACTTTCTTATTACTCAGCTGCTAAAAATGGCCTTAATCTATTGTTTTTACTGAGCTAGCTAATGGATTTAATGGGCGGTTGAGCATAGTAACTTGTCCATACGAGGTACATGTACTAAAATCCCAAAATGCCTTTGCTTTTTGTATATGGTCTTAACTATTCACATGGTCATATAAGTCCAACATTTTTAGCTGAATAGATAGACACATTTTTCAAACACTTTCTAACAGGTTCAAACACTCTGTAGAAACTCTCCTCAACCACCATCCTCTTAAAGAAACCTTTCATTCTCATAGCTTCTCAAAACCACCACTAAAAAGCCTTCCAAAGCCCTCTATTCCATCCTTTGTTCTTCCCAAACCTCCCCTCCATTGTTATCACATCTTTTAAGCTCATTTTGGCCACCTTTTTCTTGTTAATCAATTGCAAAAAAAAGGCAAAAATGAGCTTAAATTTAACATTTTTTTGCTTAAAGGGTAAAGCAAGGTTTGAAGCTACTTAGTATAACTTCCATCTCCTTTCATCTTATTTTCTTCTTTTACCATCATTTTCATCATTTTGAAGTGCTATATCCATGTGACCATGACCCTATTCCAAGGACTCTTATGCATTTTGTGGCCATAGTGATCAAATTTTGTTGAGTCTGACTCATAGTGATCATTTATCAAAGAATGACTTTGGTTATTAAATGATTGAACAACCGGGCCAATTTACTTACGATACTTAGTTGACATTCATAAAAAGTATCTAATGATGTTGTTTTGAATTTCCATCAAACTTCTTCTTACTCAAACATGTTCATATCATCCTCCATGGCATGGCTCTTGATGTTGTTCATGAAGCACTTTTATGCATTTTATTAGTCTTATTCTTTCATTTTCATCATTATTTTCATGTCAAGATACCTTTAAACATGTTGTTTATGTTCATTGTCGTGAATGTCATATTTAATTCATAATATATTTGTCAAGATACAAGCTAGCATTTTCAAGCATATTATTTGTCATTTCCTTACATCTTTGTCCTTTTTGTTTATTTAAACATGTTATCCATGCTCATTTTCATGTATGATATTTTATCCGTAACATGTTTATAACGATGTTTGCTTATTTGCTATCAAAAATCTATTTTTCTAAAACCTCCCAAGTTAAGCCTATACTAACCTTAATAAAAAAGGATTATCATGGACTTTAGGTTTTTCTTCATTGCTCTTCCAATCTTGAGGAAAACTCAAGTTTTCTTTATGGATTCAAGGGTTATTGATTCCAATTTTTTTTTTCAAAAATAAAAATGTCCTTTTTCATTGTCCAAAGTTGTTTTGTGTCTTAATCTTTTGCTTGGAGTCCTTGTGTTTGTTACATATCAACAAGAGTCTCATTATCCCAAACTACTCTGGGATTGTGTAGATAAGTTTTTGAAACCTATGTTTTTTGTCATGGACATTTAGCTATCCAATGCTCGAGTTTAGTCTGAAGAAATTCAAGAAAATGGAAAAAGTCCCATGTTTTACCCTAAAAACACTATAGCCATGACTTGAAAAATTATTTCCAAACCTTAAACCATTTTTTAAAACCTAAAAGGAAATTGAATTACCTTTCTAACAATATCTTGTTTGCCCTTGGATCATTCCAGTTGAAGGAGTTATGATTTTTCAAACCTATGCTGTTTAGAACCCTTGAAATCAATGAGTTGCATTTTGGTTGGGCAATTTTGGCCTAACAGATGATTTTTCTAAATTTTTGAAATATTTTTTCCTAAAAAATTCATGAAATTTCCTTTTTGAAAAGGTATAGTTTGTGATCTAAAGATTCTAAATCAACTAGGAATGATTTTTCAAACTTTGCTACACCATTTCCCTTACATATGTTGTCAGTAATGCACTTGGCCCAATTTCAAAAATTATTTCTGCTCGAAAGATTACTTCCTAGGACTTTTGAAATATTTTTACATTAAACTTATCGAGTCACCTTTCTAATGGCACCTCACCCAGCTCCTAACACCTTTGAATTTGCCTGAAATAAATTCAAAAAATGGGACAGCGTGATGTTGTCCCTTGCTTTCAATATTAGTTAAGATTAATTGATTTTTTCGAATTCCCACTCTAAGGCATTCGAACATCTTTAAGTGGCACCTATTAGTCCCTTTGAGTCAAAATATGTGCATCAACCCTATAGGTCCGAACATAAGCAATCTTTATCGTGTCACCTATATTTTTATCAATTTCTATTTTAATCAAAAATCAACTATTTTGTCGAATTTGTCAAAAAATGTCATTTTGTTAAGAAATCACTAGACCTTTGACAATATAAATCCTTCAAGCTTGTCCCTCCTAAATCATCAAAGTTTTCATCTACAAGGATACTCTAACCCCACTTTTACAAACTTTATTCAAATTTCAAAATTTACCAAAGTTTTTAACTAAAGGGATGCTTTAACCCCATCTACCAAGGGGATACTCCAACCTCATCTTCCAAAGGGATACTCTGTTGTTGTTTTTTGAAAAAAATTACCAAGAAATAGTCAAATTTCATCAATTTAAACTTGTCAATATCATATTTCTCAAAACTATTAAGAAAAAAATCAAATTGTTTTCCTCAAATTTCTTTTGGACTTTTTAATATTCAAACCTAGTTTTCATGCCTTGATCAGTCAATGGATCCCAACACATATCTAAAATTGTCGACTTGGTTATTTCAAGATAATTAATAACAATTACGAGATATATTCCATTCATCCCTCCTCTTTTTTTTTTGTTGTTTTGTGTGATTTATTTTATGTGATATTATCTCATTTTATCATCTTACTAACACGTTTTCTTTGTGATGGTCATCTTGCATCCTTATTTTTAAAATTATCTTTCAAAAATTTTAAGGTAATTTTCCAAGTTAGTATCTTTCTAGTGCTTGACATAGAATATCCTATTTTCAAGAACTAAATCTAGAAAACATTTTAATAAAAAAATCCCTATGTTTCTCACCTCTCTAGGGCGCGTACATCATTTATTTTTTTTAAAACTCGGGTTTATTTTATTTAAATTCATTCATAAGAAGGGGATTATATTTAAATAATGATAAGTCAAAATTGAGGAAACTGAAACTAAGTTAAAAAATGGCTAGAAAGGTACCATTTCAGGCATTATGGGGAAGTTGAGACCTCTTTATGTGTAGCTAACTCGTGAACCCGACTGTTGAACCTTCGAATTATGCAAACTATGAATTCAATGTTTTAAGTTTTGTAACTATAAATATTGAATTCAATAGGCATCCGATCATGCTAGCCCAAATTATTAGTGGCGATTCCAATCATTGGCCACTTTGTGGTGGCCACCTAAGACTAGTTGGACGAGTAATTCATCTGATGGTCCCCTTTCATAGCCAAGAGCTAAGAATCCGTGCTTTCTTACTTCCATCATGTAAAAAAAGAAAGAGTCTTGATCGAGAGGACATTTTCCCATCAAGATATATTTTTAAATTGTGCGCACTTTCTTCATAGGAGGCATGTTGTCAATAGTCACTATAGAATGTTCAAGGCCAAAAGCCACCTATCTTGATGCAATAATTCTTCAAAGGTATTCTCCCTGATTCTGAGTCAGTTTTCATTTTCAACAGACATTTTTCATTCACGTGGGGGATTCTTGGATATCATTGCAAAATTAAGGGTTTATAATACAAAATATGTATACGAATACACAGGTTATTATATATAGAGATACGAGTTGTAAAAATACATTGCATGATTGATATCCATGGTGAATGAAAAGTTGCATTGACCCATTGTCTAATGAAACATTCCTATGATAAATATTTTAGTTTTATTTTGGCTAAAAACTGTTAGTTGTTTTTTTGTCATAACTCCAAGTTTAATTTTTTAAAACTCTTCTGATTAATTTTAAAACAGTCTTAATGTAATTAAAATCATCAAATCAAAACTTTTCTTTTTCCATAGGTAAATACAAGACAAATTCCAAATTCTTGGAATAAGATTAGAAAAAAATTTTCAACCAACTCCATATGTTTTTTAAAAGAAAAAAATTTGTTGCATTTAGTTCACCATGTTACTGTTATAAGTGCTATCCATTGTTAACGAGATCGAGAAGGCTTGAGAAACATATTGCAAAATCTATCAAGCATATTTGGGTAGGCAATAAACATCTTAAGGTCAGAGGATGCAAACCTTGACTCGGTCATATTTTGTTCTTTGATTTTTTTTATTGTTTCAGCCAATTACATTTTCATGTAATTTCATTTGCAATTTTTTATTCAGAACATTATCATTTAACAAGTTTATAGTTTTGCAATATTTTACTTTTAGACAAATTACCAATATCCCCAACAATATATATATATATATCACTGCAAGATTTACTTAAACTTGCAGTAATCAACATAATTGATAACAAGGAAGAGAATAAGTTTCACTTTTCTTCTCTCTTCATCTATCATTAATTCTAGTTTAATTTTTATGGTATTTTATGGTGAGAATCTTGGTGATTTCGCTACATCAAAAAATGGATGGCCCATCGATTACAATGCTTTTTTCCAAACTGCCTCTATTTTTTTAAAATTCTACCAACCATACGCTTATATTGCTCCAAATTTCAATCAAGATTCACACTATTACCTTATGTTATTGGGACTTGAAGATGAGCATCTAATATAAATTATGTCCTGCACAAGTATGCTCAATCTTTTTCTTTTTTTAAAAGAAAATAAATTCACATATTTAAAAGATCATACTCTTATACTCATATCCAAATATGTGTTGAACTCATACATGATTACTTTAAGTAAAATGAAGCATAAGTTCTACCAACTGGAGAATATAACGACCTAGTTTGGACCTAATAAATAATTAGTATTCAATCATAT
Source organism: Adansonia grandidieri (assembly GCA_038382065.1). Lineage (NCBI taxonomy): Eukaryota > Viridiplantae > Streptophyta > Magnoliopsida > Malvales > Malvaceae > Adansonia > Adansonia grandidieri. Next base: position 2,883 of record JBBYHK010020136.1, on the reverse strand, counting down.
TAATTCTAAATCAAAAAAAGGAATTGTAATATTTTTTAGTAGCAAAATAACATCAGCCAACATTACTTTCCCTTGTAATGAATAAGCTTTTATTTCTATACTGATTGAATTGAATTTAAGAAGCTAATTTTGCAAAAACACTAGATTATCCCTATCTACAATAACAAAAAGAGCATAAAGAGAGCTAAAGTTTGGGAGATGGAACGTAGTCCTAGAAAGGTAAACTTTAGTCAAATAAGAAAAAAAATAAAAACAACAGTAGTTAGCATTGAACGTGGCATTATTGTAAAGTGATGGACATTGAATCACAATATTATGAAATATTTCTTAGAATATCTGCTTGGAAAAGAACTAAAAAAGAAAGAATGAAAGAAAGGGAAAATAAGTTCTATTTAATATTCAATGTAGAAAATCTGTTTTTCTACAACTAAAGATTACATGGAGATGATTAGTATTTTTTTGAAAAGAAAAATGAAAATCGATTAAACATTAGTATAGTCAGTTAGACTGAAAATTCTAACCAGGATTTTTCTCCAAATTGAATATATTGTCTTCTACCAAAGAATTCAATTGCAAAAAAAAGCTCTTAAGGTGCTTCTGAATCTACTTATTAGGTAATGCATATGGAAAAATAAACAGATAACTACAACTTTATCACAACTATGTTTATTTTTTACTAGCACTTCCCTGCTGGATGCTTGAAATGAAAAGGAAAATCTGAGCTCGTACATATCGATATAGGCATAAAAATTTAACCAGAATTAAACATATGTAATGAAATTAAACAAAGAAACACCTAAATTTTCTCAGGATTTTAGGAAGAGATGTACATGTTATTGGATAGCAATTTTAAAACATAGATCTATTAGAAATCATACCTGTTTAGAGACTTTACTTTAACCATGCTGATCCATTCATGAATACACCATGGGTTGATTACTACAATCTCCTTTCGAGGCCATAAGCAGTACAAGTGTTTTGCCTCTAACGATGATCCACAAAGATGCTTATTAGAGCTTTCATAAGAATCAGAGGTTCCTCAATGCTAGGCAAAAGGCTCAAGCCTCAAACAAAAGATATATAGCCAATAAGTTGAGATCTAACATGATTCGGGAACAATTCCTATGCTTATTGCATTAAAGAGGAGAAAAAATAGCTTCATAAAGAAATAATTATTTTTTGCATATGCAGGCAAATAAATTTAAAAATCCTAATTTTAGATTATAGTCAATACCTTTGGGATAGAAAACTAATTTTCCATCTTTTACTATGATTGAAAATACTTTCTGATCACCTAAGATGCAAATGTGCACAATTAGGCTTAAAGAAGTAAGGATTTTAGTATTTGGGCAATTTTACAACTTTTGTGAAAAGCTAATCTCTTAATGCCAATTTTTCTATTTTCATTGTGTTAAGAACAATTCAAGGACACCTAGAAAAGACAATGAAAATGCAAAGAGAGCTTAAGAAAGCATAGGTGTTATGCTAAACCACTTCGGGAAGTCTAGGGTTAGTTCCTAATGCTTCTAATCAGCAAAAAAGCCTTACTAATGTATTTAAATACACCTTGGCTAGGTTAGACTTGACTATTAGGTCAATTAAGCCCAATACTAGCATACCCAAAAGGTGGCCTCACTTTGGAGTGTTTCTTGGAGCCTAATTAAAACTATTTTAGTTAGCTTATCCAATATTAGGCCTTAATATTAACTTATTAATATTTTAGCCTAATAGCACACCAAAGATAGCTATTGCATATGCCTAGCCTATTAGCAAGCCTAACTTGGAGTAGTTCATAATTAAACTCTCTTAACTTGATAATTAGGGCTTTTGGCCCAACCTTTAAATTTACATGTAAGGTCATTTAATTCGTAATTAATTTTTCTAACCTAAGTAATGCAATTTTACTTCATATGAATATTATTAAATAATTATCAAATAATTATTTAATTTTTCAAATACAATTATTCGAATTTATTTAATAATATCCCTAAAACCATGTTTACAAATAGACATTATTTTGATAAGATATCCTTATCTTTGCTGCCATATTAAGACATCTCTAATTAGATTCTATAAATATAATTATTATTAATTGAACTTATTCAATTAAGTTCTCCTTATTATTCCTTTCATTTAATTAAGCCGCACATAATTAAATTCGGTTTTAATCCAATAGATTATTTTATTGTGTGTAACCTATTAGGCTTCCATCATAACGATAATAAATATAATTATCTAATTAAGTGTATTTATATATAAAGACCTGTCACAACGTACCCTGGTGTGGATCCTCGCAGATCAATGGGTGCGCACGACTTAAAATATTTTCCTGACTTGGAAATATCCTTTTGACTGATACTTTTCTTTAGCGATGTGATGAGAACGAGAAAGTATGGATTCTCTACTTGTGATACATTAGTGGGGACCATAAGATGAATCACTCATCTTATTGGTCGTGGATGACCACCATGAAATGGCCAATGCTTGGAGTTGCCACCGATCATTTTGAGCTAGGCATGATCAGATGCCTATTGAAACCTATGTTCTGAGTTACGAAACTCAAAACATCGATCCCTTGGTTTACGTAGTGCAAAGATTCACCATTTGGGTTCGGGAGTTGGTTACGCGCAATGAGGTACAAACCTCTTTGCGATGCTCGAAATTGGTACCTTACTAGCTATGTCTTTCTCGGTTTCGATTCTTTCAATCTTAACTTATCATTATTTTGATATAACCCTTTTGGTGCATTAATCTTATAGAAATAATCTAGGTTTTGATGAAAAAGATTTAATCTCATATACGCCTTGGAGAGATGGGGAATATAGAGATTTTCGATAAAAATGACCTCTGGATTTTACTTTGAAAATGGAATGTTCCACTTTG
>JBBYHK010020105.1:0-10781 GCA_038382065.1 Adansonia grandidieri | reverse complement strand
TTGATCTTATCAGGGTAACTTGTGGCGATCAAAATTGTTATAACTTTGGTTCTAATCAGCAGGTTTGATTGGGGTCATGTTCTCTTTGCTTGACTTTAAAGACGATCCTAGGGTTCTAATTCCATCCAATCGGGTTTTAGTTTGTGTTTCATCCTAAGGTTCACATTAGTATCCCAATCTAGAGAATAGATTTATGGTGGCCAATCACAAAAGAAAGGAAGATCATTCCTTGTATCCATGTTTCTCTAATTTGACGAACGATGTTTGATTATATGGAAATTGGTGGAAAGAAAAGCTTTTCTTACGAAGTCAACGCATCAATGTCATGAATCCCTATGAGGAGAACGTGTTTGTGGTGGCCATTCATAAAAGAATAGAGATTATTACGAGTATCCATATTTGTCTCGTTTGATGGATTAAATTTGATTCTAAGCGAATTGGCCAAAAAAAAAAAGCATTTCTTGCAAAAGCAAAGCATCCATATCATGTATCCCAACAGAGGGAACATGTTTATGGAGGCTAATCACAAAAAGAATGGAGATTATAACGAGTATTCATGTTTGTCTTATTTGACGGATGATCTTTGATTATAAGGAAAATGGCAGAAAAAAACTTTTCTTGAAAAAGCAAAGCATTAATATCATGTATCCAAATGTCGAGAACATGTTTGTAGAGGCCAATTGCAAAAAAGGTAGAGATTATAACAATTAAGCATGTTTGTCTCATTCAAGGGATGAACTTTGATTCGAAGGGAATTGGTCAAGAGAAAAACTTTTCTTGTGAAACCAAATGTCAATATGGTGTATCCCAATGTAGAGATTAGGTTTATTATGGCCAATCACAAAAGGAATGAAGATCATTTCTAGTATCCATGTTTCTCTCATTCGACGGACAATCTTTGATTATATGGAAAATGGTGGAAAGAAAAGCTTTTCTTGTGAAGACAAAGCATCAATTTCATGAATCTCTATGAGGAGAACGTGTTTATGGTGGCCTTTCACAAAAGAATAGAGATTATTACGAGTATCCATATTTGTCTCCTTTGGTGGATTAACTTTGATTCTAAGCAAATTGGTTGAAACAAAATGTTTTCTTGTGAAAGCAAAGTGTTAATATCATTACCCTAATAAGGAGAACATGTTTATGGAGATCAACAACTAAAAGAGTAGAGATTATCACAAGTATCCGTGTTTGTCATTTGACGGATGATCTTTGATTATAAAGAAAATGGTGGAAAACCTTTTCTTGCAGAAACAAAGCATTAATATCATGTATCCAAATGTCAAACACATGTTCGTGGAGGCCAATTACAAAAATAGTGGGGATTATAACAAGTAAGCATGTTTGTCTCATTTGGGGGATGAACTTTGATTCGATGGGAAATAGTCAAAAAAATAGCTTTTCTTGTGAAACCAAATGTCAATATGGTGTATCCCAATGTGGAGAATAGGTTTATAGTGGCCAATCACAAAAGGAATGACGATCATTTCGAGTATCCATGTTTCTCACATCTGACAGATGATCTTGGATTATATGGAAAATGGTGGACGGAAAAGCTTTTCTTGTAAAGAAAAAGCCCCAATCCCATGAATCCCTACGAGGAGCACGTGTTTGTGGTGGCCATTCCCAAAAAAAGAAGATTATTACAAGTATCCATATTTGTCTAATCTTACAAATTAACTTTGATTCTAAGGGAATTTGCCCAAGAAAAAGCTTTTCTTGCAAAAGCAAAGCATCCATACCAAGTATCCTAATGAGGGGAACATGTCTATGGAGGCCAATCACAAAAAGAATTGAGATTATTATGAGCATCCGTGGTTGTCTCATTTGATGGACGATCTTCGATTATAAGGAAAATGGTGGAAAAAACTTTTCTTGAAAACGTAACGCGTTAATATCATGCATCCAAATGTCAAGAACGTGACCGCGGAGGCTAATTACAAAAAAGGTGGAGATTATAATAGGTAGCCATGTTTGTCTCAATCGAGGGATGAACTTTCATTCGAAGGGAAATGGTTAAAATAAAAGATTTTCTTATGAAACGAAATCTTAATATGGTGTATCAATATGTAGAGAAAAAGTTTATGATGGCCAATCACGAAAGGAATAAAGATCATTTCTTATATCCATATTTCTCTAATTTGATGAATTATCTTTAATTATATGAAATTGGTGTGAAGACAAAGCACCGATATCATGAATCCCTATGAGGAGAACGTGTTTGTGGTGGCCATTCACAAAAGAATGGAGATTATTATGAGTACCCATATTTATCTCGTTTGATGGATTAACTTTGATTCTAAGTGAATTGGTTGGAAGAAAAGTATTTCTTGCAAAAATCAAAGCATCCATATCATGTATCCTAATAAGGGGAACATGTTTTTGGAGGCCAATCATAAAAGGAATAGAGATTATTACGAGTATCCATGTTTGTCTCATTTTATGGATGATCTTTGATTATCTGGAAAATGGTGGAAAGAAAAGCTATTCATGCGAAGATAAAGCATCAATATCATGAATCCTTATGAAGAGAATGTGTTTACGGTGTCCACTCACAAAAGAATGGAGATTATTATGAGTGTCCACAGTTGTCTCATTTAATAGGTTAACTTTGATTCAAAGCGAATTGGCCAAAAGAAAAGCATTTTTTGCAAAAGCAAAGCATCCATATCATGTATCCCAATGAGAGGAACATGTTTATAAAGGCCAATTAAAAAAAGAATGGAGATTATTATGAGTATTTGTGTTTGTCTCATTGACAGTCGATCTTTGGTTATAAGGGAAATGGCAACAAAAAAAACTTTTCTTCAAAAAGCAAAGCTTCAATATCCTATATCCAAATGTCATGAACGTGTCCGTAGAGGCCAATTACAAAAAACGTGGAGATTATAACAATTAAGCATGTTTATCTCATTCGAGGGATGAACATTGATTCGAAGGGAAATGGTCAAACAAAAAGCTTTTCTTATGAAACCAAATGTCAATATGGTGTATCCCAATATGGTGAACAGGCTTATGGTGGCCAATCACAAAAGGAATGAAGATCATTTTGAGTATCCATGTTTCTCTCATTTAATAGATGATCTTTCTTTATATGGAGAATGGTAGAAAGAAAAGCTTTTCTTGCAAAGTTGAAGTATCAATATCATGAATCCCTATGAGGAGAACATGTTTGTGGTGGCCATTCACAAAAGAATGGAGATTATTATGATTATCCATATTTGTTTTGTTTGGTAGATTAACTTTGGTTCTAAGCAAATTGGCTTGAAGAAAAACAATTTCCTACAAAAGCAAAGCATCCATATCATGTATCCCAATGAAGGGAACAAGTTTACAGAGGCCAACCCCAAAAAAGGTGGAGATTATTACGAGTATCCATGTTTGTCTCATCTCATTTGATGGACGATCTTTGATTATAAGGAAAATGATGAAAAAAACTTTTCTTCGAAAAGCAAAGCATTAATAGCCGGTATTCAAGTGTTGAGAACATGTTCGTGGGGCCAATTACAAGAAAGGTGGAGATCATAACAAGTAACCATGTTTATCTTATTTGAGAGATAAACTTGTATTCGAAGGGAAATGGCAAAAAGAAAAGCTTTTTTGGTGAAATCAAATGTCAATATGGAGCATCCCAATATAGAGAATAGGTTTATGGTAGCCAATCATAAAAGGAATGAAGATCATTTCAAGCATCCATGTTTCTCTCATGTGATGGATGATTCATGATATATGGAAAATGGTGGAAAGTAAAGCGTTTCTTGTGAAGACAAAGCATCAACATCATGAATCCCTATAAGGAGAACATGTTTGTGGTGACTATTGACAAAAGAATGGAGATTATTATGAGCACCATATTTGTCTCGTTTCACGGATTAACTTTGATTCTAAGTGAATTGGCCGAAAGAAAAGCATTTCTTGCAAAAGCAAAGCATCCATATCATATATCCCAATGAGAGGAACATGTTTATGGAGGCCAATCACTAAAAGAACAAAGATTGTTATGAGTATCAGTGTTTGTCCCATTTGATGGATGATCTTTGATTATAAGGAAAATGGTGGAAAATAACTTTTCTTGAAAAAACAAAGCCTCAACATCACCTACCTAAATGTCAAGAACATGTTCATGTAGGCTAGTTACAAAAAAGGTGGAGATTATAACAAGTAACCATGTTTGTCTTATTCGAGGGATGAACTTTGATTAGAAGGGAAACGGTCAAATGAAAAGCTTTTCTTGTGAAACCAAATGTCAATATGGTGTATCCCAATGTAGAGAACAAGTTTAGGGTGGCCAATCGCAAAGGGAATGAAGATCATTTTGAGCATCCATCTTTCTCTCATTTGATGGACGATCTTTGATTATATGGAAAATGGTGGAAAGAAAAGCTTTTCTTGCGAAGATAAAGCATCAATATCATGAATCACTATTAGGAGAATATGTTTGTGGTGGCCATTCACAAAAGAGTGGAGATTATTACGAGTATCCATATTTGTCTCATTTGGCAGATTTACTTTGATTCTAATCGAATTGGCCGAAAGAAAAGCAATTTGTTGCTAAAGCAAAGCATCAATATCAGGCATCCCAATGAGGGGAACATGATTATAAAGGCCAACCACAAATAGAGTGGAGATTATTATGAGTGTCTGTGTTTGCCTCATTTGACGAACGATCTTTACCTATAAGGAAAAATGGTGCAAAAAACTTTTCATGAGAAAGCAAATCATTAATATCCTGTATCCAAATGTCGAGAACATGTCTGTAGAGGCCAATCACAAAACTGATAGAGATTATAACAAGTAACCATGTTTGTGTCATTCAAGGGATGAACTTTGATTCAAAGGGAAATGGTTAAAAGAAAAGCATTTCTTATGAAACCGAATGTTAATATGGTGTGTCCCAATGTAGAGAACAAGTTTATGGTGGCCAATTAGAAAGGGAATGAAGATCATATCGATATCCATATTTCTCTCATTTGACGAATGATCTTTGATTATATGGAAAATGGTGGAACAAAAAGCTTTTCTTGTGAAGACAAAGCATCAATATCATGAATCCCTATAAGGAGAACGTGTTTGTGGTGGCCATTCACAAAAGAAAAGAGATAATTAGGAGTACCATATTTGTCTCCTTTGATAGATTAACTTTGATTCTAAGTTAATTGACCAGAAGATAAGCATTTCATTCAAAAGTAAAGCTTCCATATCATGTATTCGAATGAGAGGAATATGTTTATGGAGGCCAATCACAAAAGAATGGAAATTATTACAGGTATCAGTGTTTGTCTCATGTGATGGATAATCTTTGATTATAAGCAAAATGGTGGAAAATAACTTTTCTTGAAAAAGTAAAGCAACAATATTATGTATCCAAATATTGAGAAAATGTTTGTGGAGGCTAATTACAAAAAAGGTGGAGATTATAACAAGTAACCATGTTTGTCTCATGAAGGGAAATGGTTAAAAGAAAAGCTTTTCTTGTGAAACCAAATGTCAATATCGTGTATCCCAATGTAGAGAATAGGTTTATGGTGTCCAATCGTGAAGGGAATGAAGATCATTTCGATTATCCATGTTTCTCTCATTTGATGAAGGATATTTGATTATATGGAAAATGGTGGAAAGAAAAGCTTTTCTTACGAAGACAAAGCATCAATATCATGAATCCTTATGTGGAGAATGTGTTTGTCATGGCCATTCACAAAAGAATAGAGACTATTACGAGTATCCATATTTGTCTCATTTGATGAATTAACTTTGATTCTAAGTGAATTGGTCAAAAGAAAAGAAAGCTTTTCTTGCAAAAGCAAAGCATCCATACCAGGTATCCCAATGAGGGGAACATGTTTATGGAGGCCAATCACAGAAAGAGTGGATGTAGTTACGAGCATCTGAGTTTGTCTCATTTGATGGACAATCTTTGATTATAAGGAAAATGGTGGAAAAAACTTTTCTTGAAAATGCAAAGCATTAATATCATGCATCAAAATGTTGAGAACGTGATCGCAGAGGTCAATTACAAAAAAGATGGAGATTACAAAAGGTAATCATGTTTGTCTCATTCGAGGGATAAACTTTGATTCAAAGGGAAATGGTCAAAAGAAAAGCTTTTCTTTTGAAACCAAATGTTAATATGGTGTATCCCTACGTAGAGAACAGGTTTATGGTGGCCAATCACAAAAGGAATGAAGGCCATTTCAAGTATCCATGTTTCTCTCATTTGACGAAAGATCTTTGATTATATGGAAAATGGTGGAAAGAAAAGCTTTCCTTGTGAAGACAAAGCATCAATATCATGAATCCCTATGAGGAGAACGTGTGTGTGGTGGCCATTCACAAAAGAATGGAGATTATTAGGAGTACCATATTTGTCTTGACAGATTAACTTTGATTCTAAGCAAATTGGCCAAAAGAAAAGCATTTCTTTCAAAAGCAAAGCATCCATATCATGTATCCCAATTAGGGGAACATATTTAAGGAGGCTAACCACAAAAACAATGGAGATTGTTGCAAGTATCCGTGTTTGCCTCATTTGATGGATGATCTTTGATTTTAAGGAAAATGGTGGAAAAAAGCTTTTCTTTAAAAAGCAAAGCATTAACATCCTATATGCAAAAGTTGAGAACGTGTCCATGGAGGCCAATTACAAAAAAGATGGAGATTATAATAATTAAGCATGTTTGTCTCATTTGAGGGATGATATTTGATTCGATCGAAAGTGGTAAAAAAAAAGCTTTTCTTTTGAAACCAAATATCAATATGGTGTATCCTAATATGGTGAACAGGTTTATGGTGGCCAATCATAAAAGGAATGAAGATCATTTCGAGTATCCATGTATCTGTCATTTGGCAAATGATCCTGGATTATATGGAAAAATGGTGGAAGGAAAAGCTTTTCTTGCAAGGAAAAAACATAAGTACCATGAATCCCTATTTGGAGAACGTGTTTACGGTGGCCATTCACAAAAGAACGGAGACTATTACGAATATCCATATTTGTCTCATTTGACGGATTAACTTTGATTCTAAGTGAATTGGCTGAAAGAAAAGCTTTTCTTACAAAAGCAAGCATCCATCTCATGTATCCCAATTAGGTGAACATGTTTATGGAGGCCAATCTCATTTGACGGATGATCGTTGATTCTAAGAAAAATGGTAAAAAAAAACTTTTCTTGAACAAACAAAGCATTAATATCGTCAAGAACTTGTCCATGGAGGCCAATTACAAAAAAGGTGAAGATTATAACAAGTAAGCATGTTTGTCTTATTCAAGGGATGAACTTTGATTCGAAGGGAAATGGTCAAGAGAAAAGCTTGTCTTGTGAAACCAAATGTCAATATGATGTATCCTAATGTAGAGAGCAAGTTTATGGTGGCCAATCAGAAAGGGAATGAAGATCATTTTGAGTATCCATGTTTCTCTCATTTGACGGACGATCTTTGATTATATGGAAAATGGTGGAAAGAAAAGCTTTTCTTGTGAAGACAAAGCACCAATATCATGAATCCCTATGAGGAAGACATGTTTGTGGTGGCCATTCATAAAAGAAAAGAGATAATTAGAAGTACCATATTTGTCTCGTTTGACGGATTAACTTTGATTCTAAGTGAATTGACCGAAAGATAAGAATTTCTTGCAAAAACAGAGCTTCCATATCATGTATCCCAACGAGTGAAAGATGTTTATGGAGGCAAATCACAAAAAGAATGGAGATTATTACGAGTATCAGTGTTTGTCTCATTTGATGGATAATCTTTGATTATAAGCAAAATGGTGGAAAATAACTTTTCTTGAAAAAGCAAAGCAACAATATTATGTATCCAAATATTGAGAACATGTTTGTGAAGGCTAATTACAAAAAAGGTGGAGATTATAACAAGTAACCATGTTTGTCTTATGAAGGGAAATGGTCAAAAGAAAAGCTTTTCTTGTGAAACCAAATGTCAATATCGTGTATCCCAATGTAAAGAATAAGTTTGTGGTGGCCAATCGCAAAAGGAATGAAGATCATTTTGAGTATCCATGTTTCTCTCATTTAATGAATGATTTTTGATTATATGGAAAATGGTGGATAGAAAAACTTTTTCTTATGAAGATAAAGCATTAATATCATGAATCCCTATGCAAAAAATGTGTTGTGGTGGACATTCACAAAAGAACGGAGTCTATTACGAGTGCCCATATTTGTCTCATTTGACGAATTAACTTTGATTCTAAGTGAATTAGTCGAAAGAAAAGCTTTTCTTGCAAAAGCAAACCATCCATGTCAGGAATCCCAATGAGGGGAACATGTTTATGGAGGCAAATCACAAAAAGAATGAAGATTGTTATGAGCATCCGTGTTTGTCTTATTTGATGGACGATCTTCCATTATAAGGAAAATGGTGGAAAAAAACTTTTCTTGAAAACGCAAAGCATTAATATCATGTATCAAAATATCAAGAACAAGACTGCAGAGGCCAATTACAAAAAAGGTGGAGATTATAATAGGTAACCATGTTTGTCTTATTTGAGGGATAAACTTTGATTCGAAGGGAAATGGTCAAAAGAAAAGCATTTCTTTTGAAACCAAATGTCAATATGGTGTATCCTTGTGTAGAGAATAGGTTTATGGTGGCTAATCACAAAAAGAATGAAGACCATTTCGAGTATCCATGTTTCTCTCATTTGACGGACGATCTTTGATTATATGGAAAATGGTGGAAAAAAAAGCATTTCTTGTGAAGAAAAAGCAACAATATCATGAATCCCTATGAGAACAACGTGTTTGTGGTAGGCATTCACAAAAGAATAAAGATTATTTCAAGTACCATATTTGTCTCCTTTGATAGATTAACTTTGATTCTAAGCAAATTGGCCAGAAGAAAAGCATTTCTTGCAAAAACAAAGCATCCATATCATGTATCCCAATGACGGGAACATATTTAAGGAGGCTAATCACAAAAACAATGGAGATTAGTATGAGTGTCTGTGTTTGTCTCATTTGATAGATGATCTTTAATTATAAGGAAAATGGTGGAAAAAAGCTTTTCTTTAAAAAGCAAAGCATTAATATCCTGTATGCAAAAGTCGAGAATGTGTCCGTGGAAGCCAATTACAAAAAATGTGGAGATTATAATAATTAAGCATGTTTGTCTTATTCGAGGCATGAACTTGGATTTGAAGGAAAATGGTTAAAAGAAAAGCTTTTCTTGTGAAACCAAATGTTAATATGGAGCATCCCGCTATAGAGAACAGGTTTTTGGTGGCCAATCATAAAAGGAATGAAGATCATTTTGAGTATCCATGTTTATCTCATTTGACTAATGATCTTTGATTATGTGGAAAATTGTAGAAAGAAAAGCTTTTCTTATGAAGACAAAGCATTAATATCATGAATCCATATGAGGAGAACATGTTTGTGGTGGCCATTCATAAAAGAATGGAGATTATTTCGAGTATCAATATCTGTCTCGTTTGACGAATTAACTTTTATTCTAAGCAAATTGGTCAAAAGAAAGGCTTTTCTTGTGAAAGCAAGGTGTCAATATCATGTACCCTAATGAGGAGAACATGTTTATGGAGGCTAACCACAAAAAGAGAGGAGCTTATTATGAGTATCCATGTTTGTCACATTTGATGGATGATTTTTGGTTATAAGGAAAATGGTGGAAAAAAACCTTTTCTAGCAAAAGCAAAGCATTAATATCATGTTTCCAAATGTCGAGAACATGTCATGGAGGCCAATTACAAAAACAGTGGACATTATAACATTTAAGCATGTTTGTCTTATTCGAGGGATGAATTTTGATTCGAAGGGAAATGGTTAAAAAAAAAAGCTTTTCTTGTGAAACCAAATGTCAATATGGTGTATGCCAATGTGGTGAACAGGTTTATGGTGGCCAATTACAAAAGGAATGAAGATCATTTCGAGTGCCTATGTTTCTCCCATTTGACAGATGATCTTTGATTATATGGAAAATGGTGGAAAGAAAAAGTTTTTTTTTGCAGAGACAAAGGATCAATATCATGAATCCCTATGAGGAGAATGTGTTTGTGGTGGCCATTCACAAAAGAATTGAAGATTGTTACGAGAATCCATATTTGTCTCGTTTGACAGATTAACCTTGATTATATGCAAATTGGTTAAAAGAAAAGCTTTTCTTGCAAAAGAAAAGTGTCAATATCATGTACCCTAGTGAGGAGAACATATTTATAGGGGCCAACCACAAAGAGAGTGAAGATTATTATGAGTATCCATGTTTGTCTTATTTGATGAATGATCTTTGATTATAAGGAAAATGGTGCAAAAGACCTTTTCTTGCAAAAGCAAAGCATTAATATCATGTATCCAAATGTCAAGAACATGTCAGTGGAGGCCAATTACAGAAAAGGTGGATATTATAACAAGTAAGCATGTTTGTCTCATATGAGGGATGAACTTTGATTCAAAGGGCAATGGTTAAAAGAAAAGCTTTTCTTGTGAAACCAAATGTTAATATGGTGTATCCCTATGTAAAGAAAATGTTTATGGTGGCCAATGACAAAAGGAATGAAGCTCATTTCGAGTATCCATGTTTCTCTTATTTGATGGATAATCTTCATTTCTAAAATTTGTAGAAAGAGATGTTTTTCTTATGAAACCAAAGCGCCAATATCATTTATCCCATCGAGGAGAATGCGTTTATGATGCCCAATCATGAAAAGAAAGGAGATTATTATGTGAGTCCATGTTTATCCCAATTCAAAGATGAACTTCAGTTCTAAAAATGGTAGAAAGAGATGTTTTTCTTATGAAACCAAAGCA
>JBBYHK010020094.1:0-10781 GCA_038382065.1 Adansonia grandidieri | reverse complement strand
AGCTTTTATGTGTAATGAAAAGATAAGAAGCATGAAATCATGTTAGGATTTTAAGCTTCAAATGTTATCCACCGTACTCGGAATTATATAGCTTAACCTAAAATCAACCAAAACCCAAATCCTAGCACAGTAACAATCAAAATTTGATCTTCGTAATAGAATTCAGTGATTGCTTCTAGGAGGCATAGGTTTTTAACTTTTTTTGGCTTGGAAGATTGTACTTCTTATGAAAAGTAAGGCCATCCTTCTTTTCCATTAAACTTAAAACGTCGACTCTAACGTTCTGTATACCAAGTATGGCTTCAACATCCTCAAATAAGAAAGAAATACTATGGCCATCAAGTTTAATAGAGTTGGTTGAAACATCAAAGTTCTTAACCAAAAATTGACACAGTTCTCTTTTCAAAGTTAAACCCTTCATAGTAGTAGAGAACCGGAACCAACACTAGATGCAACATCTTCCTCTTTTTGATCCTTTAATTCTTGGAAGACTTTAAACAAGTTATACGGTTTATAGGCGTCAACACCAAGCCCTACACATAAATTACTGATTAAATAAACATACTGAAATAACAGTATTACTTAACTTTTCTATATGATTTCCTTAATATAACATATTCTTTCTATATATATTACCTTCTTCACTTTATGATAAGTGCTCAATTTTATATAAATTATTCTTCTATCTTAATCTTTTCTAGTTATTTTTTATGATTATCATAAGCATTTATTTTTCTTTTTTATTTTGCAGGATTTAATTAGATGAAAAATACAAAAAAAGCTAAAATTGGCTAAGTTAGGGAATCTATGTTGGTTTTGAATTCTAGTGAGCTGATCTTGAAGAACTTTAATTATAGTAGGAGAAGTTGGAAGGTAAAGTTCTACTTAGGTTATGAGTTTAAAAGCTGGAGTAATTACCTTTAAAGATTATATCTTAGATAATTATTTATCTCTTGGATAAATAAAGAAAATCAACCCACAAATCCAATTTTATGGCTACATTCAAAAAGAAGATTGCATACAACCTCTCAAAAGATCAAGATACATATTAGAGATTGATTTTTTTTTATTTTGATAAATGAATGTAATTATCTTTATCCCTAGCTTTAGTTGAATTATTTCCTATAATTAGAGGGGGTTAAATAGTTTTGATTATCTCATTTCTACTTTTTTCCTCTCTATTTTATTTATTGTTTTCTAAACTATGTCTTTCTAAGTTTTTTATTTGCTAGTAAAAAGATTTTCAAGCTTTTGTATTATTCGTCATGAGAAATAAATGAAGTTATTTTCAAAGTCATTTTTTTTTACAGATATCTTATGTTTTTCTATTTAAATGTCATGGTTATATGGTTTCAACTTTTAGGATGCGTACTAGTAGTTTTCTCATATTTAATCTAGAGCTAGTTTAGTTAATCAAATATGTAATATTTTGATTAGTTTTACATAAGTAGTAAATAACTTTAATAAGGATGTTTAAGTTTCATTTTAAAAGTTATGAGAAATACAAGTCTTTGTTAAGTAAAGTCAGCTTTTGATTTTGTTAGATTGAATTAGTAAAACTTTCCTAGTTTTTAAAGCTATCTTTTAATTATATTCTAGAACTTTTTTTAGGGTAGTTAAATGATAAGGGTTAATCATAGTGCTTAACTTGGTTGACTAGAAAGTAAAGGAAGGTAAGGAAGTCAATAAATGTTTGATTCCAAGGCTGATTTATTTATTTAAAAAACGCATAAGAGTTTTTAATGATTGATAATAATACACTAGTAAGCAATATCGATTTACTACCAAAGTCCTTTCATTGTTGTTTTTTTATTTAAACTATTTTCAAGGTTTTTTTTTCATTTTATTTTCAATCAAAAATAATTTACAACCCCTTATTATTTTTATTGTTGTTTCTCAACTAGATTCTACCATTTTTCCTATCACTTTATTTCTTTTCTTTCTATTTTCAAAATCAATTTGAAACTTCTAGATGTCCTTATGGGATACGATCTATACTTTCCTACACTATAAATCTAAAATCAAGCTAAAGGAAGTGAGCATTATAAATGGGTAGCATCGATAACTTTCAAGTTTTTGGTGCCTGTGCTAGGGACCTATTAGTTAAGTATAATTCTGCTTTTGTTATTTTTTTGTTAGATTTTATTTGTTTGTTCATTTTACAGGTATATTCCTTTGAAGACACAAGGATTCATAAGATAAGGCAATTTATTCAAGAAATCGAATCTTTTCTAATATTCAAAGCACTAGAAGCAATTGCAAAGAATCTTTCATTTCTATATCCTTTCCAAATCAATCACCTTCAAAGACACCATCCATCTATTCTTTGGCTCCATCGAGTACATTAAAAGTACAAATCATGGCAGTTGAATAGAATGTTCGGGAGTGCACATTAAAGGAGCTTTGCCCACCAAATATCATATCTCAACCTCTTTGCATTAATTTTCCTAATTTACAACAACCATTTAAACTCAAATTTGGTCTTATTCGCTTACTACTTACCTTTCGTGGTTTTGTAGGGGAAGATCCAAATAAACACCTTAAGGAGTTTGATATGATCTATTTGGGCATGAAACCACCAGGGGTAACAAAAGAACAAGTAAAGTTGAGGGCTTTCCCATTTTTCTTAGGAGATTTGGCTCAAGATTGGCTCTACTACCTTCCCTCTGGATCAGTGACTACTTAGGATGAGATGGCGAGGCTTTTTCTGGATAAGTATTTTCCAACAACCAAAGCTACAAGCATTAGAAAAGAGGTTTGAAGAATAAGGCAAAATCGAGGGGAGACATTGTATGAGTATTGGGAAAGATTCAAAAGGTTGTGTGTAAGCCGCCCTCATCATCAGATCTTGGAGCAACTTTCAATCCAATACTTTTATAAGGCTTGCTTCCCATGGAAAGAAGCATGATCGATGCTACCTCTGAAGGTGCATTGGTTGACAAAACACCCAATAAAGCAAAGGCCTTAATCTTTGACATGGCAGCCAACACTCAACAATTTGGCACAAGGACTAACAATTCTGTAAGGAATGTTAGTGAGGTGAGTACACAATCCTTGCAAAATCAAATGATCTTACTTCACTCGTACGTCAAATTGCTATAGGAAACATGCAAGTGAAAGTATGCAAAATTTGCGCAACCCAAGGATACATGACTGATATTTGTCCTACCCTCCAAGAATACTATCGATAGAATGTTAATACAATTGGTGGATTCCTGAGACAACCACAAAGGAAATATGATCCATTCTCTAACACCTATAACCCCGGATGGAGAGATCATCCCAATCTTAGTTATAGGAATTAATGAGGCAAAAATGTTAAGTTTTTACAAGGAAATCTATTGACCTCTCAATATCAACCTAGAACACAAGCTTCTTAGGAATCAGGTAACTCTCTTGAGGATATCGTAAAAATGCTTGCAACTAATCAAGTTAAATTTCAATAGGAAAATGATGCAAGACTTATCAATTTGGAAAAGCAAATGGGTTAAATTGCAACATCCTTGAGTAAGTTGGAAAGCCAATGTTCGAGAAAGTTACCCTCCTAGATAGTGATTAATACAAAAGAGGGAGTTAGTGCCATAACTCTCATTTACACAAGAAAAAGAAAAGAAATTGGCCAACCAGATGCAAGCAAGGATAAAATTGAGCATGAGAAAGTAGTGAAACCTAAGACACTTCCACAATCCAAGACCAACAAGGTAGTACCTAACTCTGTGAATCTTAGTTTTAAAAAATTACCCTCTTTTCTTGGTCTTTTTACTAGGTCTAAAAAGGAAGAGTTGGAAAAGGACATATTAGACACCGTTTAGAAGGTTCAAGTGAACACACCTCTCTTGGACTCTATAAAGCAAGTACCCAAGTATGTTAAATTCCTCAATGAGATGTGTACAACAAAGAGAAGGTATAAGGTCAATAAAAAGGCAAGTTTCAGGAAAGTGTGCCTGTAGTGATTCAAAGAAAGCTACCCACCAAGTGTATGGATCTAGGTTCATTTACTATTCCTTATGGAATAGGAAATACAAGTTTTAAAAGGGCAATGTGTGATCTAGGGTCATCCATTAATGTTATGCCTAGGTCTATATTTAATAAATTGAACCTTGGAAACTTAAAAGAAACTGGTGTAATCATTCAATTGACAGATAGGTCAAATGTTTACCCATATGGTGTCGTGGATGATATCTTAGTTCAAGTAAATAATTTGGTATTTTCAGCTGATTTTTATATTTTGGACATGAGAGATGAATTTTCGCGTAATTCAGCACCTACTTTGTTAAGAAGGCCATTCATGAAAATGGCTAGAACTAAGATAGATGTTCATAGTCGTACTCTTACAATAGAGTTTGATGGTGAGGTTATTAGTTTTAATATTTTTGATGCCATGAAATATCCAAGTGAAGTACACTCTATTTTTCATGTTGATATTATTGATTCACTTGTTTAAGATATTTTTAATTTAGGTGGAGATGATGAGCTTCAAGTAGCCATTAGCCAAGGATTAGAGAAGGATAATTTTAAAAAAATTACGTAAAAAGCTGCTTCAGAAAATGATACTAGGACTATACATTTTTTAACTTCTCTCTCTAAAAACTTCAATGTTTCATTTATAGATTTGCCTATTACTTATAACAAACTTTTACCTTATGTTTTGTAGGCACCAAAAGTGGAATTAAAGCAATTGCCTGAGCAATTGAAGTATTCATTCTTGGGAGAGGGAGAAACTTTGCCAGTAATCATAGCTAAGGACCTAACTTCATTACAAGAAAAAAATATTGGTAAAAGTTTTGAAAGAACGTAAGTCAGCAATTGGATGGACTATTGCCGACTTCAAAGGAATTAGCCTTTCAACTTGTATGCATCAAATTTTACTAGAGGAAGGTGCAAGACCGAGTAGAGAGGCTCAAAGAAGACTAAACCCGCCCATGAAGGAAGTGGTAATGAAAGAAATTTTGAAGCTACTTGATACAGGGGTGATCTATCCAATATCGGATAGTAAATGGTAAGTCCTGTACATGTGGTGCCAAAGAAAAGTGGGATAACAGTGATTACAAATCAAGACAATGAGTTAATTCCTACTTGAGTGCAAAATGGTTGGAGAGTTTGTGTGGATTATAGGGGACTAAATGCAGCCACTAGGAAGGATGATTTTCCATTACCATTTATTGATCAGATGTTAGAAAGATTGGTAAGTAAATCACATTATTGTTTTATTGATGGATACTCTGGTTATAACCAAATTATGATTGTAGCGAAAGACCAAAAGAAAACGACTTTCACTTGCCCTTTTGGCACATTTCCATATAGACGCATGCCATTTGGTTTATGCAATGCACTAGCCATATTTCAAAGGTGTATGATAAGCATGTTTTCTGATTACATTGAAAGAATAATCGAAGTGCTTATGGATGATTTTATAGTATATGGAAATTCTTTTGATGCATGCTTAGAAAACCTTACACTTATGCTAGATAGATGTATAAAAACTTATTTGGTTTTAAACTATGAAAAATGCCACTTTATGGTACAAAAAGGAATAGTTTTAGGGCATGTTATATCTTCTAGAGGAATTAAAGTTGATAAGGCTAAGATAGAGATTATTCAATCATTGCCTTACCCCATAAATGTGCGGGAAGTTCATGTTTTTCTTGGACATGTAGGTTTCTATCGTAGGTTTATCAAAGATTTCTTGAAGATAGCTTCACCCTTAGCAAATTACTAGCAAAAGATATGGAGTTCATGTTTGATAATGCTTATAAAGTAGCTTTTGATAAGCTAAATAAGTTGTTAACTTCAGCCCTCATTATCCAACTCCTTAATTGAAACCTAAGTTTTGAGATAATGTGTAACGCAAGCAATCATGCCTTGGGTGCAGTGCTAGGGCAACGGATTGGAAAAGCCGTACATGTCATTTATTATGCCTCAAGAACTTTGAATTGTGCTCAATGCAGCTATACTACTATGAAAAAGGAACTTTTTTCTATTGTTTTTGCTTTGGAAAAATTTCGATCTTATCTGCTTGGAACTAAAATAATTATGTATTCTAACCATACAACTATCAAATACCTTATGTCCAAGAAAAAGGCTAAGCCAAGACTTATCAGGTGGATTCTTTTGTTGCAAGAGCTTGGCTTGGAGATCAAGGACAAGAAAGAAGCTAAAAATGTGGTAGCCGATCATCTTAGTAGATTGGAGCACAAAGAAAATTCATTACCATTAGATGACTTATTTCCAGATAAGAAACCTTTTGCCATGGAAAATACTACACCTTGGTATGCTAACATTGTAAACTTCTTGGTAACTAAATCATTACTGAATGATTTAGCTAGAGCTCAAAAAAAATTAAAAGTGATGCCCAGTACTACATTTGGGATGAACCATATCTATGGAAATAGTGTTTCGATCAGGTAATGAAAAGGTACATGCCCAAAATCGAGTTTCAGTCTATTCTAACTTTTTGTCACACTTATGCATGTGGAAGGCATTTTGGGTCTAAAAGAATAGCTCATAAAGTTTTAGAATGTGGTTTCTTTTTGCCAACTTTATGTCATGATGCTTTCAAGTATTGTAAAATACGTGAACAATGCCAAAGAGTGGGTAATTTAACTCATAGACTTCAAATACCACAAACGCTTATTCTAGTATATGAAAATTTTGATTTGTGGGGCATAAATTTTATAGGTCCGTTTCCTAATTCTTTTGGTAACATTTACATATTATTTGCGGTTAACTATGTCTCAAAGTGGGTGGAAGCAATAGCCATCAAGACAATGATTCTAAGGTTATTGTAGGTTTTGTTAAAACTAACATTTTTAACAGGTTTGGAATGCCAAAAGCTCTTATCAGTGATAGAGGAACTCATTTTTGTAGCCACATGATTGAGTCTTTATTAAATAAGTATCATGGTACATATAAGGAATCCACCGTATCTCATCTTCAAAAAAGTGGACAAGCCAAGGTTTTTAATAAGGAAATAAAGTTTATTCTTGAAAAAGCAGTTAACCCAAGTTAAAAGGATTAGAGTCTTAGATTAAATGATGCTTTATGGGCTTATCGGACTACTTACAAAACACCAATAGGGATGTCTCTTTATAAATTGGTGTTTGGCAAGCCATGCATCTACCAGTGGAATTAGAGCACAAGGCTTTTTGGGCAGCAAAACAATGTAATCTTGATTTGGATGAGGCTAGTTTGTAAAAAAAGTTGCAAATACAAGAGCTAGAGGAGACTAGGAATGATGCCTATGAGAATTCATGAATTTACATAGTGAAAACAAAGGCATTTCATGATAGGAAGATTTTGAGTAAAACTTTTGATGTTGGACAGAAGGTTATACTTTTCCATTCACGGCTAAAGCTTTTTCCAGGTAAACGTCATTCTAGATGGATAGGTCATTTTGTTATTACTAATGTATTTCATTGTGGTGCAGTACACACTAAGAGTTTGGAAACCAACAAATAGTTCAAGGTCAATGGTCATCAATCGAAGCCATTTTATGAAGGATTCTGAGAGGAAATGGTGGAGCAAGTGGAGTTGGAAGATCCAGTGTATGTTTGAGATGAAAGAAAGTCAGGCAAACGATGTTAAACAAATGTGTTGCTTGGAAGGCAACCCAAGTTTCAAAAGAATCAGATTTGATTTCGTTCTCTTCCACTTTAGTTTTATCTTATTCTTCTCTTTCATGTTCGTTTATACATAGGGGACAATGTATGTAATAATGTGGGGAGGGGAGATTAATTGCATATTGTTTTAAATTTAGCATGATTCATGTTAATTTTTTTTCTCTTCTTTTTGAAAATTAATGTTTTCTTAGGTTCTTTTTAAAGTTCGATGAGTTCATGCATGGACTAAATAAGAATATGCTTGAATACTATGAATTTGCAAGCTAACTCTATTTTGGTATAGTTGATGATATTGAACACTTAGCATGCTAAATCTTGGTTATTATAACACCCTTGTGAGTTTTGAGCTTAAAAGATTGATTATCTTTGTCAATCTAATTTCTTTGTTGTGAATATCAATTCATGTTATTGTAACTTTAGAACGTGCTTTAAATCTCATTAAGATTACATTTGTTTACATGCAAGTATGAAAGTGATGAAGGCACTTAAGATGAAAACTACTAGAACCTAAATAACCTTGTAATTTATCCCTTAGTGAACCTATTTGAGCCTAATGTTACCTTTTCTCTGTTTAAACCATATTTGAGCCTAAAACCGTAAAACAAATTACTCTACCTGTGGTAGAGCATTTAGTTACATGTTTGAATTTTTTTAAGAAAAAAATGTGAAAAGGGTGAATTCTGGAGGCTTGAGTTTGGAAAAAAAGAAGAAAAATAAATAGTTGGTATATGAGCTATGAAATCATGTTTTGTTTGAAAGCTCTATGAAACAAAGAATTGAGTAAAAAATGAGAACAAAGTAAAAAGAAAAAAGTATTCTCATGTGAAAAAAAAGGGAGTAAATTTGATATTCAAATTCTCTAAAATGAGACTAAATATGCAGTTTGAATTTTGAAATTTAAAGTTACATATTTTTTATTCAACTTTGTGCATTACTAGTTTCTTTGTCTTTAATTGCCTTTTGTTTATCCATTCTTTATTGCTACCATTCCTATACCTTAGCCCTATTACAACCATGTTAAAGACCTTCTGATTTATGTTAGCATGTATCATAAGTGATGGAGATGAGATGAACAAGCAAGCATATGGTAGTGCATTTTCATGGATTGCATTTGAGAGAAACATTAAACCTAAACACTTGTGTGATATTGAGTGCATATTTATTGAGAATAGCCAAGATAAGTATCTTCATAAAAATCTCTTATCTAAGACGGGTGTTAATCTTATGAAAGAAATTTTCTTCTTGCCATATTCTTTGTTTTTAACATTTATCAATCTTTAAAAGCTTTGGAAAGATTTGGAGTTTATTTGTATTTAGGATTAGTTTAGGTCTAGTTTGCAAGAGGACTAGCAAAGTCTAAGTGTGGGGGAATTTGATAAGTGTTTAATTTTATACAAATTATTCTTTTATCTTAATCTTTTCTAGTTATTTTTTATGATAACCATTTATGATAATCTTTTCTAGTTATTTTATATAAATTATTCTTCTATCTTCATTTTATATAAGTGATTATCATAAGCATTTATTTTTTTTCTATTTTGTAGGATTTAATTTAATGAAAAATACAAAAGAAGCAGAAATTGGCTAAGTTAAGGAATCTATGTGGGTTTTGAATTCTAATAAGCTGTACTTGAAGAACTTTAATTACAATAGGAGAAGTTGGAATATAAAGTTCTACTTGGGTTAAGAGTTTGAACGTTGGAGTAATTACCTTTGAAAATTATATCTTAGATAATTATTTATCTCTTGGATAAATGAAAAAAATCAGCCTACAAATCCAATTTTGTAGCTACATTCAGAAAGAAGATTGGATACAACCTCCGAAGAGATCAAGATAAAGATTAAAGATTGATTTTTTTATTTTTATTTTGATAAATTAATGTAATTATCTTTATCCCTAGCTTTAGTTGAATTTTTTTTCCGATAAATAGAGGGGGTTAAATAATTTTGATCATCTCATTCCTACTTTCTTCTTCTCTATTTTATTCATTATTTTCTAAACTATGTCTTTTGAAGTTTTTTATTTGTTAGTAAAAAGATTTGCAAGCTTTTGTATTATTCATCATGATAAATAAATGAAGTTTTTTTTAAAGTTTTTTTTTTTTTACAAATATCTTATGTTTCTCTATTTAAATGTCATGGTTATATGATTTCAACTTCTAGTATGCATACTAGTAGTTTTCTCATATTTAATCTAGAGCTACTTTAATTAATCAAATATGTAATAGTTTGATTAGTTTTACCTAAGTAGCAAATAACTTTAATGAGGATGCTCAAGTTTTCATTTTAAAAGTTACAAAAAATATAAGTTTTTCTTAAATAAAGTCAGCTTTTGATTTTGTTAGGTTGAATCAATTAAATTTTTCTAGTTTTAAAAGCTATCTTTTAATTATATTCTAAAGCTTCTTTTAGGGTAGTTGAATGATAAGGGTTAATTATGGTGCTTAACTTGGTTAACTAGGAAGTAAGGGAAGGTAAGGAAGTCAATATATGTTTGATTCCATAACTGATTTATTTGTTTAAAAAAATGCATAAGAGTTTTCAATGATTGGTAATAATATACCAGTAAGCAATATCGATTTACTACCAAAGTATTTTCATTGTTGACTTTTTTATTAACTATTTTTAAGGTTGTTTTTTTTTTTTTTCATTTTGTTTTCAATCAATAATACTTTACAACCCCTTATTTATTTTTATTGTTTTTTCTCAACTAGACTCTACCAATTTTTCTATCACTTCGTTTCTTTTCTTTCTGTTTTCAAAATCAGTTTTGCACTTCTAAAGATCCTTATGAGATATGATCTCTACTTCACTACACTACAAATCTCAAATCAAGTTAACGAAAGTGAGCATTATAAGCGGGTAGTATCGACAACTACCACTTTATCATTATCCACTTTCTATCTTTTCAATTCTTCTATATCATTTTTTAACTGATCTTTTCTAAGCAAATGTTTGCCTTATAAAAGGCACTTTCTCCTCTACAGAAAATAGCTTCCATTTAGCTCCTAGATCTCAACAAGCCTAACGTAGAACCAACTTATTATCCATTCACATTGTCATACATATCATGTTGTTTTAATAACACTATATTACTATTCTTCACAAAAAGAATATGCATTTATATGTTTATATGTACAGAAAAGAATAATCAATCATAAG
>JBBYHK010020083.1:0-10783 GCA_038382065.1 Adansonia grandidieri | reverse complement strand
ATTTGATGCCACATCTTTGCATTTACCTTTGATATGATCCCTAGGCCTTCTTGACATCCTCAAAATACTTTTTTGCTAGGCGATTCGCCCTCTCTTACATCCATGCTTCAGATTGCTAAAAATTAGCCCAGACAAAATAAGGTGTCTACAAGCTTTTCTTGCAAATACAAAGCATCAATATTGTGCATCCAATAAGGAGAACATGATTGTAGTGGCCACTACAAAAAGAAAGGAGATTATTACGAGTACCCAAGATTGTCTGATTTCATGAATAAACATTAATTATAAGGAAAATGGTGGAAAAAAAAGCTTTTCTTGCAAATCCAAAGCATCAAGATCATGAGTCCTAATGTGGAGAACATGATTGTAGTGCCAATAACAAAAAGAATGGAGATTATTATGAGTATCCAAGTTTGTCTCAATTCACGAACGAACTTTGATTATAAAGAAAATTATGGAAAGAAAAGCTTTTCTTGCAAATCGAAAACATCAATATCTTGTATCCCAATGAAGAGAACATGATTGTAGTGCCCACATAAAAGGAACGGAGATTATTATGAGTACTGAAGTTTACCTCATTTCATGGGTGAACATTAATTACAAGGAAACTGGTGGAAAGAAAAGCTTCTCTTGCAATTCCAAAGCATCAGTATCGTGTATCCCAATATGGAGAGCATGATTGTAGTGCTAATAACAAAAAGAATGGAGATTATTATGAGCATCAAAGTTTGTCTCATTTCACGGATGAACTTTGATTATAAGGAGGAAAGAAACACTTTTCTTAGAAATCCAAAGCGTCAATATCATATATCCTAACATGGAGAACATGATTGTAGTGCCCCTTACAATAAGAATGGAGATTATTATAAGTATCCCAGTTTGCCTTATATCATAGAAGAACATTAATTGCAAGGAAAATGTGGAAAAAAAAGCTTTTCCTGCAAATCCAGAGCATCAAGATTATGTATCCCAATATGGAAAGCATGATTGTAGTGCCTATGACAAATACAAGGTTGATTATTACGAGTATCCAAGTTTGTCTAATTTCACGGATGAACACCAATTACAAGGAAAATGGTGGAAAGAAAACCTTTTCTTGCAAATCCAAAGCATTAAGATCGTGAATCCTAATGCAGAGAACATGATTGCAGTGTCAATAACAAAAAGAATTGAGATTATTATGAGTATCCAAGTTTGTATCAATTCATGAATGAACTTTGATTATAACAAAAATTATGGAAAGAAAAGCTTTTCTTGCAAATCCAAAGATCAATTTCATATATCCTAATGTGAAGCACATGATTGTAGTGCCAATAACAAAAAGAATGGAGATTATTATGAGTATCCAAGTTTATCTCATTTCACAGCTAAACTTTGATTATACAAAAAATGGTGGAAAGAAAAGCTTTTCTTGCAAATCCAAAGCATCAAGATCATCCATCCCAATGTAGAGAACATTATTATAGTGCCAATAACAAAAAGAATGGAGAGTATTAGGAGTATCCAAGCTTGTCTCATTTCACGGATGAACTGTGATTATAAGGAAAATGGTGGAAAGGAAAGCTTTTCTTGCAAATCTAAAGGATCAATATCTGATACCCCAATGAGGAGAACATGATTGTAGTAACCATAACAAAAAGAATGGCGATTATTGTAAGTACCCAACTTTGTCTCATTTCATGGATGAACTTTGATTATAAGGAAAATGGTGGAAAGAAAAGCTTTTCTTGCAAATCCAAAGCATCGATATCATGTATCCTAATGAGGAGAACAAGATTATAGTGCCTAGAGCAAAAAGAATGAAGGCTATTAGAGTATCCAACTTTATCTTATTTCACAGGTGAACAATAGGTACTAGGAAAATGATAGGAAGAAAAGCTTTTCTTGCAAATCCAAAGCATCGATATTGTGAATCCCAATGAGGAGAAATGATTGTAGTGGCCATTACAAAAAGAATGGACATTATTACGAGTATCCAAGATTGTCTCATTTCATGGATGAACATTAATTATAAGGAAAATGGTGGAAAGAAAAGCTTTTCTTGCAAATATAAAGCATCAAGTCGTCAATCCTAATGTGGAAAACATGATTGTAGTGCCAATAACAAAATGAATGGAGATTATTATGAGTATCTAATTGTCTTAATTCACGAATGAACTTTGATTATAAGAAAAATTATGGAAAGAAAAGCTTTTATTGCAAATCCAAAGATCAATATCATGTATCCTAATGTGGAGCACATGATTGTAGCGCCAATAACAAAAAGAATAGAGACTATTACGAGTACCCATGTTTGTCTCATTTTATGGCTAAACTTTGATTATAAGGGAAATGGTGGAAAGAAAAGCTTTTCTTGCAAATCCAAAGCATCAAGATCATGTATCCCAATATGGAGAGCATGATTGTAGTGCCTATAACAAATCGAAGGTTGATTATTACAAGTGTCCAAGTTTGTCATATTTCACGAATGAACTTTGATTATAAGAAAAATTATGGAAAGAAAACTTTTGTTGCAAATCTAAAAGATCAATATCTTGTATCCCAATGAGGAAAACATGATTGTAGTGACCATAACAAAATGAATGGAGATTATTTCTAGTATCTAAGATTGTCTTATTTCACTGCTAAACATTAATTACAAGGAAAATGGTGAAAAGTAAAGCTTTTCCTGCAGATCCAAAGCTTTAATATCATGTATCCCAACGTGGAGAATATGATTGTAGTGCCAATAACAAAAGGAATAAAGAATATTAAGAGTATCCAAGTTTGTCTTTTTTCACGGATGAACTTTGATTATAGGGAAAATGGTGGAAACAAAAGCTTTTCTTACAAATCCAAAGCATCAAGATCATGTATCCCAAGGTGGATAACATGAATGCAGTGCCCATAACAAAAAGAATGGCGATTGTTACAAGTCTCCAAGTTTGCCTCATTTCATGGGTGAACATTCATTATAAGGAAAATGGTGGAAAGAAAAGCTTTTCTTGCAAATCCAAAGCATCAATATTGTGTATCCCAAAGTGGAAAACATGATTATGGTGCCAATAAACAAAAGGAATGTAGATTATTTTGAGTATCAAAGTTTTTCCCATTTCACGAAAGAACTTTGATTATAAGGAAAATGGTGGAAAGAAACGCTTTTCTTGCAAATCCAAACCATTGATATCGTGTATCCTAATGAGGAGAACAAGATTGTAGTGCCCATAGCAAAAAGAATGGAGATTATTACGAGTACCTAAGTTTGTCTCATTTCATATGTGAACAATAATTACAAGGAAAATGGTGGAAAGAAAGGCTTTTCTTGCAAATCCAAAGCATCGACATCGTGCATCCCAGTAAGAAAAACATGATTGCAGTGGCCATGACAAAAAGAATGGAGATTATTATAAGTACCCAAGATTGTCTCATTTCACATATGAACATTAATTACAAGGAAAATGGTTGAAAGAAAAGCTTTTCTTGCAAATCCAAAGCTTTAATATCGTGTATCCTAACGTGGAGAACATGATTCCAGTACCAATAACAAAAGGAATGGAGAATATTAGGAGTGTCCAAGTTTGTCTCAATTCACAAATGAACTTTGATTATAAGAAAAATTATGGAAAGAAAACCTTTTCTTGCAAATCCAAAGATCAATATCATGTATCACAATGTCGAGCACATGATTGTAGTGCCAATAACAAAAGGAATAGAGATTATTATAATTATCCAAGTTTGTCTCATTTCATAGCTAAACTTTGATTATAAGGAAAATGGTGGAAAGAAAAGCTTTTCTTGCAAATCCAAAGCATCAAGATCATGCATCCTAATGTGGAGAACATGATTGTAGTGCCAATAACAAAAAAAATGGAGAATACTAGGAGTATCCAAGCTTGTCTCATTTCATAGATGAACTTTAATTATAAGGAAAATGGTGGAAACAAAAGCTTTTGTTGCAAATCTAAAGGATCAATATCCTGTATCCCAATGAGGAGAACATGGTTGTAGTGACTATAACAAAATGAATGGAGATTATTACGAGTATCCAAGATTATCTTATTTCACAGATGAACATTAATTACAAGGAAAATGGTGCAAAGAAAAGCTTTTCTTGCAAATCCAAAGCTTTAATATCGTGCATCCCGAAGTGGAGAACATGATTGTGGTGCCAATAAACAAAACGAATGTAGATTATTAGGAGTATCCAAGTTTTTCTTATTTCATTGAAGAACTATTATTATAAGAAAAATGGTAGAAATAAAAGCTTTTCTTGCAAATCGAAAGCATTGATATCCTGTATCCTAATGAGGAGAACAAGATTGTAGTGCGCATAGCAAAAAGAATGGAGACTATTACGAGTATCCAAGTTTGTCTCATTTTATAGGTGAACAATAACTACAAGGAAAATGTTGGAAAGAAAAGCTTTTCCTGCAAATCCAAAGCATCGATATTATGCATCCCAATAAGGATAACATGATTGTTGTGGCCAACACAAAAAGAATGGAGATTATTACGAGTATCCAAGATTGTCTCATTTCACGGATGAACATTAATTACAAGGAAAATGTGGAAAAAAAAGCTTTTCTTGCAAATCCAAAGCATCAAGATCTTGAATCCTAATGTGGAGAACATAATTGTAATACCAATAACAAAAAGAATAGAGATTATTATAAGTATCCAAGTTTGTCTCATTTCACGGCTGAACTTTGATTATAAGGAAAATGGTGGAAAGAAAAGCTTTTTTTGCAAATCCAAAGCATCAAGATCATGCATCCCAATGTGGAGAATATGATTGTAGCGCCAATAACAAAAAGAATGGAGAATACTAGGAGTATCCAAGCTTGTCTCATTTCACAGATGAACTTTAATTATAAGGAAAATGGTGGAAAGAAAAGCTTTTGTCACAAATCCAAAGGTCAATACCATGTATCCCAATGTGAAGCACATGATTGTGGTGCCAATAAATAAAAAGAATGTAGATTATTATGAGTATCCAAGTTTTTCTCATTTCATGGATGAACTTTGAGTATAAGGAAAATGGTAGAACAAAAAGCTCTTCATGCAAATCCAAAGCATCAATATCTTGCATCGTAATGAGGAGAATAAGATTGTAGTGCCTATAGCAAAAAGAATGGAGACTATTACGAGTATCCAAGTTTGTCTCATTTCACAAGTAAATAATAGGTACAAGAAAAATGGTGGGAAGAAAAGCTTTTCTTGCAAATCCAAAGCATCGATATCGTGCATCCCAATAAGGAGAACATGATTGTAGTGGCCATTACAAAAAGAATAGAGATTATTACGAGTATCCAAGATTGTCTCATTTCATGGATGAACATTTATTACAAGGAAAATGGTGGAAAGAAAAGCTTTTCTTGCAAATCCAAGGCATCAAGATCGTGAATCCTAATATGGAGAACATGATTGTAGTGCCAATAACAAAAATAATGGAGATTATTATGAGTATCTAAGTTTGTCTCAATTCACTAATAAACTTTGATTATAAGAAAAATTATGGAAAGAAAAGCTTTTCTTGCAAATCCAAAGATCAATATCATATATCCCAATATGGAGCACATGATTGTAGTGCCAATAACAAAAGGAATAGAGAATATTAGGAGAATCCAAGCTTGTCTCATTTCATGGCTGAACTTTGATTATAAGGAAAATAGTGGAAAGAAAAGCTTTTCTTGCAAAGCCAAAGCATCAAGATCATGCATCCTAATGGAGAACAAGATTATAGTGCCAATAACAAAAAGAATGGGGAATATTAGGAGTATCCAAGCTTGTCTCATTTCACGATTGAACTTTGATTATAAGGAAAATGGTGGAAAGAAAAGCTTTTCTTGCAAATCTAAAGCATCGATATCCTGTATCCTAATGAGGAGAAAAGATTGTAATGCCTGTAGCAAAAGGAATGGAGACTATTACGAGTATCAAAGTATGTCTTATTTCGTAAGTGAACAGTAAATACAAGGAAAATGGTGGAAAGAAAAACTTTTCTTGCAAATCCAAAACATTGATATCGTGCATCCCAATAAGGTGAACATTATTGTAGTTACCATTACAAGAAGAATGAAGATTATTACGAGTATCCAAGATTGTCTCATTTCACAGATGAACATTAATTACAAGGAAAATGGTGTAAAGAAAAGCTTTTCTTGCAAATCCAAAGCATCCAGATCGTGAATCCTAATGTGGAGAACATGATTGTAGTGCCAATAACAAAAATAATGGAGATTATTATAAGTATCCAAGTTTGTCTCAATTCACGAATGAACTTTGATTGTAAGAAAATTTGTGGAAAGAAAAGTTTTTCTTGGAAATCTAAAGATCAATATCATGTATCCCAATGTGGAGCACATGATTGTAGTGCCAATAATAAAAAGAATGGAGATTATTATAAGTATCCAAGTTTGTCACATTTCACAGCTGAACTTTGATTATAAGGAAAATGGTTGAAAGAAAAGTTTTTCTTGCAAATCCAAAGCATCAGGATCATGCATCCCAATGTGTAGAACATGATTGTAGTACCAATAACAAAAAAAAATGGAGAATATTAGGAGTATCCAAGCTTGTCTCATTTCACGGATGAACTTTGATTATAAGGAAAATGGTGGAAAGAAAAGCTTTTATTGCAAATCTAAAGGATCAATATCCTGCATCCCAATGAGAACATGATTGTAGTGACCATAACAAAATGAATGGAGATTATTACGAGTATCCAAGATTGTCTTATTTCACGGATGAACATTAATTACAAGGAAAATGGTGGAAAGAAAAGCTTTTCTTGCAAATCCAAAGCTTTAATATCGTGTATCCCAATGTGGAGAACATGATTGTAGTGCCAATAACAAAAGGAATAGAGAATATTAGGAGTGTCCAAGTTTGTCTCATTTCATGGATGAACTTTGATTATAAGGAAAATGGTGAAAACAAAAGCTTTTCTTGCAAATCTAAAGCATCAAGATCGTGTATCCCAACATGGATAACATGAATGTTATGGTAATAACAAAAAGAATGGAGATTATTATTAGTATCAAAGTTTGCCTTATTTTGGGGATAAATGATTGTAAGGAAAATGGTGGAAAAAATGCTTTTCTTCCAAATTGAAAGCATTAATATCCTGTATCCCAATGAGGAGAACATGATTGTACTGCCCATAAAAAAGAATGGAGATTATTTTGAGCATCGAAGTTTGCCTTATTTCACGGATGAACATAAATTGTAAGAAAAATGGTAGAAAGAAACGCTTTTCTTGGAAATCCAACATATCAATATCGTATATCCCAATGTGGAGAACATGATTGTAGTGCCCCTAACACTAAGAATGGAGATTAGTACGTCTAACCTAATTTGCCTCATTTCACAAGAGAACATTAATTACAAGGCAAATGGTAGAAAGAAAAGCTTTTCTTGCAATTCTAAAGCATCAATATCATGTATCCCAATGTAGAGAGCATGATTGTAGTGCAAATAAACAAAGGGAATGTAGATTACTATGAGTATCCAACTTTGTCTCATTTCATAGATGAACTTTGATTACAAGGAAAATGGAGGAAAGAAAAGCTTTTCTTGCAAATCCAAAGCATGAAGATCGTGAAACCTAATGTGGAGAACATGATTGTAGTGCCAATAACAAAAAGAATGGAGACTATTATGAGTATCGAAGTTTGCCTCAATTCACAAATAAACTTTGATTAGAAGAAAAATTACGGAAAGAAAAGCTTTTCTTGCAAATCCAAAGATCAATATCATCTATCCCAATGTGGAGCACATGATTGTAGTGCCAATAACAAAAAGAATGGAGATTATTATGAGTATCCAAGTTTGTCTCATTTCACGGATAAACTTTGATTATAAGGAAAATGGTGGGAAGAAAAGCTTTTCTTGCAAATCCAAAGTATCAAGATCGTGTATCCCAATGTGGAGAGCATGATTGTAGTGCCTATAACAAATAGAAGGTTGATTATTACGAGTATTCAAGTTTGTCATATTTCACAAATGAACTTTGATTCTAAGAAAATTTATGGAAAGAAAAGCTTTTGCTGCAAATATAAAGGATCAATATCCTGTATCCCAATGAGGAGAACATGATTGTAGTGACCATAACAAAATGAATGGAGATTATTGCGAGTATCCAAGATTGTCTTATTTCTCGGATGAACATTAATTACAAAGAAAGTGGCGGAAAGAAAAGCTTTTCTTGCAAATCCAAAGCTTTAATATCGTGTATCCCAACATGGAGAACATGATTGTAGTGCCAATAACAAAAAGAGTAGAGAATAGTAGGAGTATCCAAGTTTGTCTCATTTCACGGATGAGCTTTGATTACAAGGAAATTGGCAAAAAGAAAAGTATTTCTTGCAAATCCAAAGCATCGATATCATGTATCCTAATGAGGAGAACAAGACTGTAGAGCCCATAATAAAAAGAATAGAGATTATTACTAGTAACCAAGTTTGTCTCATTTCACAGATGAACAATAATTACAAGGAAAATGGTGGAAACAAAAGCTTTTTCTTGCAAATCCAAAGCATCAAGATAGTGTATCCCAATGTGGATAACATGAATGTAGTGCCCATAACAAAAAGAATGGCGATTATTACGAGTCTTCAAGTTTGTCTCATTTCACGGATGAACATTCATTATAAGGAAAATGGTGGAAAGAAAAGCTTTTTTGGCAAATCCAAAGCATCAATATCGTGTATCCCAAAGTGGAGAACATGATTGTGGTGCCAATAAACAAAAGGAATATAGATTCTTATGAGTATCCAAGTTTTTCTCATTTCATTTTCATTGATGAACTTTGATTATAAGGAAAATGGTGGAAAGAAAGGCTTTTCTTGCAAATCCAAAGCATCGATATCGTGTATCCTAATGAGGAGAACAAGATTGTAGTGCCCATAGCAAAAAGAATAGAAACTATTACAAGTATCCAAGTTTGTCTTATTTCACAGGTGAACAATAAGTGCAAGGAAAATGGTGGAAAGAAAAGCTTTTCTTGCAAATCCAAGGCATCCACATCGTGCATCCCAATAAGGAGAATATGATTGCAGTGGCCATTACAAAAAGAATGGAGATTATTATGAGTATCCAAGATTGTCTCATTTCACGAATGAACATTAATTACAAGGAAAATGGCAGAAAGAAAAACATTTCTTACAAATCCAAAGCATCAAGATCATGAATCCTAATGTGGAGCACATGATTGTAGTGCCAATAGCAAAAAGAATAGAGATTATTATGAGTATCCAAGTTTGTCTCATTTCACAATTGAACTTTGATTATAAGGAAAATGGAGGAAAGAAAAGCTTTTCTTACAAATCCAAAGCATCAAGATCATGCATCCCAATATGGAGAACATGATTGTAGTGCCAATAACAAAAAGAATGGAGAATATTAGGAGTATCCAAGCTTGTCTTAATTCATGGATGAACTTTGATTATAAGGAAAATGGTGGAAAGAACAGCTTTTGTTGCAAATCTAAAGGACCAATATCTTGTATCCCAATGAGGAGAACATGATTGTAGTGACCATAACAAAATGAATGGAGATTATTACAAGTATTCTTATTTCACGAATGAACATTAATTACAAGGAAAATGGTGGAAAGAAAAGCTTTTCTTGCAAATCCAAAGCTTTAATATCGCGTATCCCGAAGTGGAGAACATGATTGTAATGCCAATAACACAAAGAATGGAGAATATTAGGAGTATCCAAGTTTGTCTCATTTCACGAATAAACTTTGATAATAAGGAAAATGGTGGAAACAAAAGCTTTTCTTCCAAATCTAAAGCATCAAGATCGTGTATCCCAACATGGATAACATGAATGTAGTGGCAATAACAAAAAGAATAGAGATTATGATGATTATCAAAGTTTGTCTTATTTCAGGGATGAACTTTGATTGTATGGAAAATGGTGGAAAAAAATGCTTTTCTTGTAAATCGAAAGCATCAATATCCTGTATCCTAATAAGGAGAACATGATTGTAGTGCCCATATAAAAGAATGGAGATTATTATGACTATCGAAGTTTGCCTCATTTCACGGGTGAACATTAATTATAAGGAAAATGGTGGAAAGAAACACTTTTCTTGGAAATCCAAAGCATCAATATCGTATATCCCAATGTGGAGAACATGATTGTAGTGCCCTTAGCAATAAGAATGGAGATTAGTACGAGTAACCTAGTTTGCCTCATTTCATCGGAGAACATTAATTACAAGGAAAATGGTGGAACAAAATGCTTTTCTTGCAAAACCAAAGCATCAATATCATGTATCCCAATGTGGAGAACATGATTGTAGTGCCAATAAACAAAAGAAATGTAGATTATTGTGAGTATCCAAGTTTGTCTCATTTCATGGATGAACTTTGATTATAAGAAAAATGGTGGAAAGAAAAGCTTTTCTTGTAAATCCAAACCATCAGTATCGCATATCCCCATGTGGGGAACATGATTGTAGTGCCAATAACAAAAAAAATGGAAATTATTACTAGTATCCAAGTTTGTCACAATTCATGGATGAACTTTGATTACAAGGAAAATGGTGGAAAGAAAAGCTTTTCTTGCAAATCCAAAGCATTAATATCGTGCATCCCAATGAGGAGAACATGATTGTAGTGCCAATAACAAAAAGAATAGAGATTGTTACTAGTATCCAAGTTTGTCTCATTTAATAGATAAACATTAATTACAAGGAAAATAGTGGAAAGAAAAGTTTTTCTTACAAATCCAAAGCATCAATATCGTGTATCCCAATGAGAAGAACATGATTGTAGTGCCCATAACAAAAAGA
>JBBYHK010020072.1:0-10786 GCA_038382065.1 Adansonia grandidieri | reverse complement strand
GAGATCACTATGAGAATCCAAGTTTGTCTCATCGAACAGATGAACATTGACTATAAGGAAAATGATGGAAAGAAAAGATTGCCAAAGCAAAGCATCAATATCGTGTGTCCCTATGAGGAGAACTTATTTATGTTGCCCAAAAAAGAAAACAATGAAAATTATTACGAGAATCTAAGTTTATCTCATTTGATAGATGAACTCTAACTCTAAGGTGGAAAAATGCTTTTCTTACCAAAGTAGGGCAACAATATCGCAGATCTAGATAAGTAGAACATGTTTTTGGTGCCCAATCATGAAAAGAATGGAGATTTTTATGAGAATCCAAGTTTGTCTCATTTAATAGATAAACTCTAACTCTTAGGAAAATGTTCAAAATAAAAGCTTTTCTTGCCAAACAAAAGATCAATATCATGTATCCCAATAAGGAGAACTGTTTATAATGCCCAGACGTGAAAAAAATGGAGATTGGTATAAGAATCCAGGTTTTTCTCATTAGATAGATGAATCTTCACTCTAAGGAAAATGATGGAAAAAAAAGCTTTTCTTGCCAACAAGGCATCAATATCATGTATCCATATGAGGAGAACGTGTTTATGTAGCCCAATCACAAAAAAATACAAATTATTATGAGAATCCAAGTTTGTTTGATTTGAAAGACAAACTCTGACTTTAAAGAAAAATGATGAAAAAAAAAGCATTTATTGCCAAACCAAAGTATCAATATCATGTATCCCAATGATGAGAACATGTTTATGGTGCCTAATCATGAAAAAATGGAGCTTATTATAGGAATCCAGCTTTGTCTTATTTGAAGGATGAACTCTAACTCCAAGGAAGAAAGTGGAAAGAAAAGCTTTTCTTGCCAAACCAAAACATCAATATCTTGTATCCCAATGAGGCCAACATGATTATGGCACCCAATCATGAAAGAAATGAGATTATTATGAGAATCCAAGTTTGTTTTATTAGACAGACAAACCTCACCTTTAAGGAAAATGGTGGAAAGAAAAACTTTTCCTGTCGAACTAAAGCATCATTATCATGTATCCCAATGAGGAGAATCTGTTTATAATGTCCAATCACAAAAAATGGAGATTACCTTAAGAATCCAAGTTTGTCTCATTTGATGGATGAACTTTGATTCTAAGAAAAAAGGTGGAAAGAAAAGCATTTCATGCCAAACCAAAGCCTGAATATCATGTATTCCAATGAGCAAAATGTGTTTATGGTACTCAAGCATGAAAAGTATGGAGATTATTACAAGAATCCATATTTGACTCATTAGACAGGCGAACTTTGATTGTATGGAAAATGGTGGAAATAAAAGCTTTTTTTGCTAAACCAAAGCTTTAATGTCATGTATCCCAATAAGGAGAACATGTTTATGGTGTCCAATCAAGAAAAAAGTAGAGATTATTATGAGAATCCAAGTTTGTCTTATTTGACAAATGAACTTTAACTCTAAGGAAAATGGTGGAAAAAATAGCTTTTCTCGCTTAACCAAAGCATCAAATCATGTATCTCAATGAGAAAAATGTCTTTGTGGTGCCCAATCATGAAAAAAATGGAGATTATTACGAGAATCCAAGTTTGTCCTACATGGCAGATAAACTCTATCTCTGAGGAAAATAGAGAAAAGAAAAACTTTTCTTACCAAACCAAAGCAGCAATATCTTATATCCCAAAAAGGAGAACGTGTTCATGGTGTCCAATCATGAAATGAATAAAAATTATTACAAGAATCCAAGTTAGCCTCTTTCAACAGATAAACTTTGAATCTAAGGAAAATAATAGGAAGAAAATCTTTTCTTGCCAAAGTAAAACATAAATATCATGTATCCCAATGAGGAGAACATGTTTTGTGGTTCCAATCATGAAAAGAATTGAGATTCTTGCGAGAATCAAAAGAATCAAAGTTTGTCTTATTTGATGAATGAGCTCTAATTTTAAGGAAAATGGTGGAAGAAAAGCTCTTATTGCCTAAACCAAGGCATGAATATCATGCATCCTAATGAGAAGAACTTCTTTATGGTGCCCAATTATGAAAAGAATGGAGATTGTTTCAAGAATGCAAGTTTGTCTTACTAGACAGATGAACTTTGCCTCTTAGGGAAATGGTTGAAAGAAAAGTTTTTCTTGCCAAACCAAAGCATCAATATTGTGTGTCCCAATGAGGAGAATGTGCTTATGGTGCCTAATTATAAAAACAATAGAGATTATTACAGGAATCCAAGTTTGTCTTATTAGAAGGATGAATTTTAACTCTAAGGAAAATGGTGGAAAGAAAAGCTTTTCCTGCTAAGCTAAAGAATAGATATCTTCTATCCCAAAGCTGAAAAACGTTTTTGTAGTGCCTAATCATGTAAAGAATGAAGATTATTACAAGAATCAAAGTTCATCTCATTTGATGGACAAGCTCTAACTCTAAAGAAAATTGCAAAAATAATAGCTTTTCTTGCCAGACCAAAGTATCAATATCTTGTACCATAATAAGAAAAACATGTTTATGCTGCCTAATCCCGAAAAGAATGGATATTATCACAAGAATCCATGTTCGTCTCATTTGACAGATGAATTTTGATTACAAGGAAAATGGTGGAACTAAAGCATTTCATGCCAAACCAAAGCACCAATATTACGTATGCCAATGTGAAGAACATGTTTATAGTGCCTAATCATGAAAAGAATGAAGATTATTGTAAGAATCCAAGCTTATCTTATTGGACAGATGAACCTTGACTCAAAGGAAAATGGTGAAAAAATAGCTTTTCTTGCCAGACCAAAGCATCAGTATCATGCATTCTAATGAGAAGAACATGTTTATGGTACCTAATCATGAAAAGAATAGAGATTACTATAGAAATCCAAGTTTGTCTCATTTGACAAACAAATTCTGATTTGAAGGAAAATGGAGGAAAGAAAAGCTTTTATTGCTAAGCCAAAGAATCTATATTGTGTATCCCAATGATTATAGTGCCTAATTAGGAAAAAGTGGAGATTATCATGAGCATCCAAGTTTGTCTCATTGGATGGACAAACTTTGCCTCTAAAGAATATGGTAGAAGGAAAAGCTTTTCATGCTAAACGAAAGCATCAATATTATGTATCCCAATAAGGAGAAC
The DNA here is from genome assembly GCA_038382065.1 of Adansonia grandidieri. Lineage (NCBI taxonomy): Eukaryota > Viridiplantae > Streptophyta > Magnoliopsida > Malvales > Malvaceae > Adansonia > Adansonia grandidieri. The sequence continues at coordinate 7,664 of JBBYHK010020072.1, read as the reverse complement.
ATATTTTTGGTGCTCAATCACGAAAAGAACAGAGATTATCAAGAAAATTAAAAATTGTCTAATTTAACGGATGAACTTTGATTCAATGAAAAATAGAGGAAAGAAAAACATTTTATGCCAAACCAAAGCATCAATATCATGTATCCCAATGAGGAGAATGTTTTTATGTCCCCCATTCATAAAAAATTGGAGATTATTATGAGAACCCAAGTTTGTCTCATCAGACAGATGAACTTTGACTCTAAGGAAAATGGTAGAAAGAATAGCTTTTCTTGGCAGACCAAAGCATCAATATCATTAATCCTAACAAGAGGAATGTGTTTATGGTGCCTAATTATGGAAAGAATGACGATTATTACAAGAATCCAAGTTTGTCTCAATTGACGGATGGACTCTAATTCTAAGGAAAATGGGGGAAAGAAAAGCATTTCTTGCCAGACCAAAGCACCAATATCTTGTATCCTAAACAAGAGAATGTGTTGATGGTGTCCAACCATGAAATGAATAAAGATTATTATGACAATCCAAGTTTGCCTCTTTTGACAGATGAATTTTAATTCTAAGGAAAATATTGGCAAGAAAAGCTTTTCTTGCCAAAGTAAAGCATAAATGTCATGTATCTTAATAAGGAAAACATGTTTTACAGTGCCCAGTCATGAAAAGAATAGAGATTCTTACGAGAATCCAAGTTCGTCTCATTTGATGGACAAACTTTGACTCTAAAGAAAATGATGAAAAGAAGTTTTTCTCGCTAAACCAAAGCATCAATATCATGTATCCCAAAGAGGAAAAGGTGTTTGTGGTGCCTAATCATTAAAAGAATGGAGATTATCATGACAATCCAAATTTGTCTCATTTGGTGAATAAACTTTAATTCTAAGGAAAATGGTGGAAAAAAAAGCGTTTGATGCCAAATCAAAGATCAAAATCATGTATTTGTGCCTAATCATGAAAATAATGGAGATTATTACAAGAAACCAAGTTGTTTCATTTGACAGACGAACTTTGACTCTAAGAAAAATAGTGGAAAAAAAAGTATTTCTTGCCAAATCAAAGCATCATATCTTGAATCTCAGTGAGGAGAATGTGTATATGGATTAAAAAATAATGGAGATTATTACAAGAATCCAATTTTGCCTCTTTTGATGAACAAACTTTGACTTTAAGGAAAATAGTGGTTGACTTTAAGGAAAATAGTGGTAAGAAAAGCTTTTATTGCCAAAGCAAAGTATCAATATTGTGTATCCCAATATGGAGAATGTGTTTATAGTGCCTAATCATGAAAAGAATGGGGATTATTAAGAGAATCCGTGTTTGTCTCGTTTAATGGATGAACTCTGACTCTATGAAAAATGGTGGAAAGAAATGCTTTTCTTGCCAAACCAAAGAATCAATAACCTGTATCCGAATAAGGAGAATGTATTTATGGTGCCCAATCATGAAAAGAAAGGAGATTAGTACCAGAATCCAAGTTTGTCTCATTGCATGAACAAACTTTGCCACTATGGAAAACAGTGTACAAAAAGCTTTTCTTGTTGAACCAAGTCATCAATATTATGTATCCTAATGAGAATAAGATGCTTATGGAGCCCAGTTATGAAAAAAATGGAGATTATTATAAGAATCGAAGTTTGTCTCGTTAGACCGATAAACTTTGACTTTAGGGAAAATAGTGAAAAAAAAGCTTTTCTTGCCAAACTAAAGCATCAATATCATATATCATAATGAAAGGAACGTGTTTATGGTGCCATATTAGGAAAAGAATCATGATTATTATGAGAATCCAAATTTGTCTCATTTAACGGATGAACTCTAACTCTAAGAAAAATTATGGAAAGAAAAGCTTTTCTTGCCAAAGCAAGGCATCACTATCATGAATCCCAATATGGAGAATGTGTTTATGATGCCCAATCATGAAAAAATGGAGATTATTACGAGAATCCAAGTTTATCTCATTTGATGGATGAACTTTGACCCTAAAGAAAATGGTGGGAAGAAAAACTATTCTTGCCAAAGCAAAAATAAAATCATGTATCCCAATGAAGAAATGTGTTTATAGTGCCGAGTCATGAAAAATATCGAGATCATTATGAGAATCCAAGTTTGTCTCGTTAAATACTTGAACATTGACTCTAAGGAAAATGATGGAACAAAAAGCTTTTCTCACCAAAGCAAAGCATCAATATTGTGTATCCCTATAAGGAGAATTTGTTTATGCTGCCTAATAATGAAAAGAATGGAGATTATTACAAGAATCAAGTTTATCTCATTTAATGAACAAATTCCAACTCTGAGGAAAATAATGGAAAGAAAAGCATTTCTTGCTAAACCTAAGTATCAGTATCATGTATCCCATTGAGGAGAACATGTTTATGGTGCCTAATCATGAAAAGAAAGGAGATTATTATGAGAATCCAAGTTTGTCTTATTTGATGGATGAACTCTGACTATAAGGAAAATGGTTGAAAGAAAAACTTTTCTTGCCAAACCAAAGCATCAATATCATGTATCCCAGTGAGGCCAACATGCTTATGGCACCCAATCATGGAAGAAAAGGAGATTATAATGAGAATCCAAGTTTGTCTCCTTGGATGGACAAAATTTGCCTATAAGGAAAATGGTGGAAAGAAAAGCTATTCATGCCAAGTGAAAGCATCAATATCATGTACCCTAATGAGGAGAACGTGTTTATGGTAGCTAATCACGAAAAGAATAGAGATTATCCTGAGAATCCAAGTTTCCCTTATTTGATGGATGAACTTTGATTCTAAGAGAAATGGTGGAAAGAAAAATGTTTCATGCCAAACCAAAGCGTCGATATCATGTATCTCAAAGAATAGAATGTGTTTATGGTTCTCAATCATGGAACATATGGAGTTTATTATGAGAATCCATATTTATCTTATTAGATGGATGAACTTTCACTGTAAGGAGAATGATGGATAGAAAAGCTTTTCTTGCCAAACCAAGGCATCAATATCGTGTATCCTAGTGAGGAGAACGTGCTTATGGTGCCCAAATCAAGAAAAGATTTAAGATTATTTTGAGAATCCAAGTTTATCTCACTTGACAAATAAATTTTGACTATGAGGAAAATGGTGGAAAGATAACTTTTCTCGCCTGACCAAAGCATCAATATCGTGTATCCTAATGAAAAGAATGTGTTTATGTCACCCAATCATGAAAAAAATGGAGATTATTATAGGAATCTGAGTTTGTCTCAATTAACAGATGATCGTTGACTATAAGGAACATAGTGGAAAGAAAAGCTTTTTTTGCTAAACCAAAGCACCGATATCTTGTATTAGAATGAAGGGAATGTGTTTGTAGAGCACAACCACAAAAAGAATAGAGATTATTATGAGAATCTAAGTTTGTCTTATTTAATGGACAAACCTTAACTCTAATGAAAATGGTGGAAAGAATAGCTTTTCTTGCTAAACCAAAGCATCAATATCATGTATCCTAATGAGAATAATGTGTTTATAGTGCCCAATCATGAAAAGAATAGAGATTATTATGAGAATACAAGTTTGTCTTATTTGATAGATAAACACCAACTCTAAGGAAAATGGTGGAAAGAAAAGCTTTTCTTGCCAAACCAAAGCACCAATATCCGTATCCCAATAAGGAGAACATGTTTATGTGCCTAATTTAGAAAAGATTAGAGATTATTATGAGAATCCAAGTTTGTCATTAGGCGAACATACCTTGCCTCTAAGGAAAATAGAAGGAAAGGCTTCTTATGCTAAATCAAAGTGTCAATTTCATGTATCCCAATAAGGAGAACGCGTTTATGGTGCCCAATCACAAAAAGAATGGAGATCATCATGGAAATACAAGTTTGTCTCCTTTAACAGATGAATTTTGATTATATGGAAAATGGTAGAAAGAAAAATGTTTCATGCCAAACCAAAGCATCAATATTTGTATCCCAATGGGAAAATGCATTTATGGCTCCCGATCATGAAAAAAATAGAGATTATTACCGAAATCAAGGTTTGTCTTATTGGATGAATAAATTTTGACTCTAAGGAAAATGGTGGAAAGAATAACATTTCTTACCAGACCAAAGAATCAATATCGTGAATCCCAAGAGAAAAACGTGTTTATGGTGCCCAATCATGAAAAAAATGGAGATTATTACAAGAATCCATGTTTGTCCCAGTTGACAAATAAACTCTGACTTTAGGGAAAGTGGCAAAAAGAAAAGCTTTTCTTGCTAAACCAAAACATCAGTATTACATATCCCAATGAGGAGAATGTTTTTATACTGCCTAATCATGAAAAGAATAGAGATTACCATAAGAATTCAAGTTTGTCTCATTAAATGGACAGATTTTGCCTCTAAGGTAAATAGTGGAAATAAAAGCATTTCATGCCAAACAAAAGCATAAATATCGTGTATCCTAATGAGGAGAATGTGCTCATAATGCCTAATCATGAAAAGAATGGAGATTATTAGGAGAATCCAAGTTTTTCTCATTGGATGGACAAATTTTGCCTATAAGGAAAATGACAGAAAGAAAAGCTTTTCATGCCAGACAAAAGCGTAAATATCATGTGTCCCAATGAAGAGAATGGGTTTATTGTGCCTAATCATGAAAAAAATGGAGATTATCGTTAGAATCCTAGTTTGTCTTATTTGATGGACGAACTTGATTCTAAGGAAAATGGTAAAAAAAAAGTGTTTCATGCCAAACGAAAGCATAAACATCATATATCCCAATAAGGAGAACGTGTTTATAGTGCCCAATCATGAAAGAGTGGAGATTATTTTCAAAAACCAAGTTTCTCTTATTAGATGAATAAGCTTTGACTCTAGGGAAAATGGTGGAAAGGAAAGCTTTTCATGCTAATCCAAGCATCAATACTTTGTATCCCAACAAGGAGAGTGTTTTTGTTGCTGAATCATTAAAAAATAAAGATTATTACAAGAATCGAAGTTTGTCTCAGAACATAATGGAAATAAATGCTTTTCTTGCCAAAGCAAAGCTTGAAATTATGTATCCTAATAAGGAGAATGTGTTTATGCTGCCCAATCATAAAAAAATGGTGATTATTACAAGAATCAGTTTGTTTTATTTCACGGATGGACTTTAATTTTAAGAAAAATGGTGAAAAAAAACTTTTCTTGCCAAGTTAAAATATCAATATCATATATCCTAATGAGGAGAACATTTTTATAGTGCCCATTCATGGAAAAAGGAAGATCATTACAAGAATCCAAGTTTGTTTCATTTGATGGACGAACTCTGACTTTAAGGGAAATGGTGGAAAAAAAACTTTTCCTGCCAAAGTGAGGCATCAGTACTGTGTATCCCAATGTAGAGAACGTATATATCTTGCCTAATCCTGCAAAGAAAAGAGATTATTATGAGAAGAAAAGTTTAACTCATTTGATGGATGAACTTTGACTCTAAGGGAAAAGTGAGGAAAAGTGGAAAGAAATGCTTTCCTTGCTAAAGCAAAGCATCAATATCATATATCCCAATGAGAAAAATGTGTTTATGGTGCTAAATCAAGAAAAGAAAAGAGATTATTATGAGAATTCGAATTTGTCTCAATAGACGAACAAAATTTTGCCTCTAAGGAAAATGGTGAAAGAAAAGCTTCTTATTCCAACCCAAAGATTCAATGTCGTGTATCCTAATAGGGAGAACAAGTTTATGGTGCCTAATCATGAAAATAGTGGAAATTATCATGAGAATCCTAGTTTGTCTTATTTAATGGAGGGACCTTGATTCGTAGGAAAATGATAGAGGGAAAAGCATTTCATGCCAAACAAAAGCATCAATATTGTGTATCCCAATGAGTAGAACGTGTTTATAGTGCCCAATCATGAAAATAATGGAGATTATTATGAGAATCCAAGTTTGTCTCATTTGATGGACGAACTTTGACTCCATGGAAAATAAAGGTAAGAAAAGCTTTTCTTGCCAAAAGAGAGCATCAATATCTTGTACCCCAATGAATAGAATATATTTATGGTACCCAATCATGAAAAGAATACAGATTATTACAAGAGTCCATGTCTTATTTGGTGAAAAAAGCTTTTTTCACCAAACCAAAGCATCAATTTCTTGCATCCTAATTAGGAAAATGTGTTTATGGCACCCAATCTTGAAAAGAAATGAGATTACGAGAATCCAAGTTTTTCTCATTAGATAAATAAACTTTGACTCTAAGGAAAAATGGTGCAAGAATAGCTTTTATTGCTAGACCAAAGCCTTAATATTGTGTATCCCAATAAAGAGAATATGTTTACAGTGCCTAATCACCAAATGAATAGAGATTATTATGAGAATTCAAGTTTGTCTTATTTGATGGATAAACTTTAACCTTAAGGAAAATGGTGGAAAGAAGCTTTTCTTGCCAAACTAAAGCATCAGTATCGTGTATCCCAATGAAGAGAACATGTTTGTAGTGCCTAATCCTAAAAAAAATACAGATTATCACCAGAATCCAAGTTTGTCACATTAAATAGATAAGCTTTGACTCTAAGGAAAATGGTGAAAAGAAAATCATTTCTTGCCAAACCAAAGCATCAACATTGTTTATCCTATTGAAAAGAATACAAGGACCTAAGTTTGTCTTTTAGATGAACAAGCTTTGATTGTAAAGAAATGCTGGAAAGAATAGCTTTTGTTGCCAGGCCAAAGCATCAATATCGTGTATGCCAATGAGGAGGACATGTTTATGGTGTCCAATCACGAAATGAATAGGGATTGTTATGAGAATTGAAGTTTTTCTCATTCAATGGACAAACTTTAACCCCAAGGAAAGTGGTGGAGAGAAGCTTTTCTTACAAAAAAAAAAGCATGAATATCATGCATCCCATTGAGGAGAACATGTTTGTGGTGCCCAATCATGAAAAGAATGGGGATTATCACTAGAATCCTAGTTTGTCACATTGAAGGGATAAGCTTTGATTCTAAAGAAAATTGTAGAAAGAAAAACATTTCTTGCCAAACTGAAGCATCAATATCATTTATACTAGTGAGGAGAACATATTTATGGCACTCAATCACGAAAAGAATGGAGAATATTGCGAGAATCCAAGTTTGTCTCCTTGGATGGATGAATTTTGACTTTAAGGAAAATAGGGGAAAGAAAATCTTTTCTTACCAAAGCAAAGCATCAATGTCATGTATCCCATTGAGAGAAACATTTTTATGATGCCCAATCATGAAAATAATGGAGATTATTACAAGAATCCAAATTTATCTTACTAAATGGACGAACATTGACTCTAAGAAAAATGGTGGAAAGAAAAGCTTTTCTTGCCAAACCAAAGCATTAATATCTTGTATCCCAATGAGGAGAATGTGTTTATGCTACCTAATCATGAAAAAGAATCGAGATTATTATGAGAATCCAAGTTTGTCTCATTTGAAGGAGGAACTTTGATTCCAGAGAAAATGGTGGAAAGAAGAGTGTTTCTTGCCAAAACAAAGCATCGATATCATATATCAAAATGAGAGGAACATGTTTGTATAGCATAATAATGAAAAGAATGGAGATTATTATAAGAATCCAAGTTTATCTTATTCAACAAACAGACTTTGAATCTAAGGAAAATGGTGGAAATATTAGCTTTTCTTGCCAAACCAAAGCATCAATATCATGTATCCCAATGGGAAGAACATGTTTATGATGCCCAA
>JBBYHK010020061.1:0-10787 GCA_038382065.1 Adansonia grandidieri | reverse complement strand
CATAAATGCTCATCAATAAATACATTTTAAAAAAAAAGTCTAATACGGGAATTGGGCCATAAAAGTGCAAGGGATTTTGAAATCAATCAGGAACACAAAACCTTACATCACGCACCATTATAATGCGATGTTGTAAGCAAATCATGGAGAGTGATCATGAAGCTCGTATTCAACGACTTGAGCTAACGGTTAAGGAATCACAAGACCATATGCTCCATCAGCAAAATGAAATGCAAACTCACGTGGCTAGACTTATGGAACTAATGACAGATTCTATGAGAGAAAAAAGGCAAGCCAGCACTGCTGAAACAAGGAATGATCCTCCCAATGTTGAAAGTCCCCCCACTAACAATCTAGAACCTACCCAAGGGGAAACTAGACAAGAACAATGGCCTGCTCCTACACCTACTGCTCAAGCTTCGTCGGTCATCTACCTTAATCCTATTGCAGCAGGTCAATTCATTCTCGATACTCAAGGGGTGAATGTAGGAGTCTCGTTAGCAGATCCGATAACCTTTGAGCATGAGGAACCAGAGAAGACAGAAGGTTAAAAGTCCACCATGACTGCAGTAAAAGTGAATAAATTCCAATTACTAGAAAAATGCCTCCAAGCCATTGAGGGGAGTGATATGTTGAAAGCTCTTGATGCACAATCGCTATCTTTGGTGTCTAACCTTGTTATTCACCCAAAGTTCAAGGTCTCAGAGTTTGAGAAGTTCAATGGAACCATCGACCCTTCTGTCCATGTCTGAGTGTACCTACGAAAGATGGCTGGATATGAGAAAGATGAAAAGCTCTTCATCCATTGCTTCCAACATAGCCTCATTGGGGTAGCAGCTCGGTGGTATATCGAGCTAAACAACATGAAGATCCAATCATGGGCTGATTTGGCTAAGGCTTTTCTGAATCAATACCAGCACGTGTCAGATTGGGCATCGAATCGACTTTCTTTAATGAATTTCAAGAAGAAATCCACTAAAAGCTTCAGGCAATATGCCCAAAGGTGGAAAGAGGAAGTAGCCCTAGTCCAGCCTCCCCTTACAGAAAAAGAGATGACAGTTACTTTCATCCACACCTTACGCGCTCCTTATTACAAGAAGCTTGTAGGAAATGCCACCAAGAAATTTGCTGACCTAGTCCTCTTTGGAGAAATGATTGACGCGGCCATTAAGAGTGGTAGAATATCAGTTAGGGAAACATCTGGATCAAGCAAAAAGCCTATGGCGAGTAAAAGAAGGAAGGAGAGGCCAATGCTATAAGTTATGCTAGCCCATCTCAGTCGAAACGATGTCAAACACCCAACCCTCACTACCCAAGCATGTTGTCTTACCCTATCACCATACCCCATCAGCAAATTAACGCCATAACCTATAGCCCATCATTTGCAATCTTGTCCAAGCCATCATAAAGCTATCTCCATAAGTTCACCAAAATACCAATCGAGCAACTAATAATGCACTTGGCAATCGAGGTACAAATCAACCAAGACAACATTTTGATCCCATCCCTATGACCTATAAAGAGCTCTACTAGACCTTGCTCTAAAATCATTTGGTGGCCCTAATCTATGTTTCAAAAAAGAAGCCCCCATACCCGCCATAGTACAACCCTAACGCCCACTAAGAATACCATGCTGGGGTAGCAGGGCATGACATTGAGAATTGCATATCTTTCAAACGAAACGTGCAAAATCTAATTAACTCAAAAGTCCTACAGTTTGGGATGAACCAGGGACCAAATGTTGCTACCAACCCTTTACCAAACCACACTGAGCCAGCTGAAAACATGATCGACATTAAGAACAAACATGAAGTAAAGGCAAGCATAGAGGATGTAAGGATGCTAATGGTCTTGGTCCAGTAAGCATTGATTCAGGTTGGGTTGCTCAATGCAACTGAAAAATTGGAAGATAATCCCAACAATTTCTGTGACTTCCACACAATTGTAGGTCATACCCTACAAACATGCAAGGAGTTTAAGTCAATGGTTCAAAGAATGATGAATGAAGGCCAGATCGAATTCTATCATGTGATCACATCTACTACTGAATCTATCAACATGATAGGCGAGCAAAACATGAAGCCATTTTATGGGAGAAATTGACCACTTATTCTTTATGGCAAGCCAAGTTCTGAGGTCAATTCTTCGACACCTACACCAAAGTTAGTGGTGGAAGTGCCTAAACCCTTTTTGTATAAAAGCAACAAAACTATCCCATGGAAATATAAGAATCAGGTAGTGATGATTGAAGAACTAACTCCCTCTACTATTGTAATGGAACTGTCAGGAGTTAGTCACCTAACCCGTAGTGGTAGGTGTTATGCTCCCCCAACTCAAGAAAAATAGAAGGTCGATGCAACTCCAAGCACCAGTACTACTCAAGCCTAAGCAAAAAATTTTGAGCTTGAAAAAGTCAAGGAAGCAGTGAACGAAAGAGACGCCATAGAGTTCCTTAAATTCATCAAGCACAGTGAATACTACATTATGGATCAATTAAGCAAACAACCTGCCAAAATTTCTATGCTATCTCTGCTCCTTAATTCAAAGGTTCATCAAAATGTATTACTGAAGGTGCCAAATAAAGCATATGTACCTCCGGATGTCTCTGTAGATAAGTTGGATCAGCTTGTGAACAACATCATGGCCGATAATTACATCTCCTTCATGGATGATGAGATCCTACCAGGAGACAGGGGCAATTATAAGGCTCTGCATATCACTACCCATTGTAAGGGATGCATTTTGCCTAAAGTACTTATAGACAATGGGTCGACCCTTAATGTCATGCCTATGAGTACACTAAGCAAACTCCCTTTCGATTAGTCTAACATTAAAAGTAGCCACACCATAGTTTGAGCTTTTGATAGGATGTATCGCGAAGTAATTGGAAATATCACAATCCAGCTTCGAATAGGCCTGCGTACTTATGAAGTTGATTTTCAAGTCATGGATATTAATCCTTTTTACAACTACCTATTGGGAAGACCATGGACACACTCCGCAAGAGCCATCCTGTCTTCTCTCTGTCAGAAGCTCAAATTTGTGATAGATGATAAAGTAGTCACCATCGGAGCATAAGAAGAAATGATCGCCACTGCTTTCACTGAGGATATCTACATAGAGCCTAATGAAGATGCACTGGATTCATTGTCCAATCCTTCGAGTTTGTCAATGTGACATTTGTGAGGGAAGGATTGCCTATAGTCAAACCCCATCTGTCAAAGAGTACCCACCCAGGTTTAAAAACGACTATTGGCAAAGGTTCCTATGCTGGAAAAGGGCTTGGCAAAAATTTGCAAGGGATGGCTTGAGCTTTACGTGTCACCACTCAAGCCAACAAAAGAGGTTTAGGATTTAAGGCTAATGCGTACTCAAGAAAGTGGCAAAAAAAGAGAACCTGTAACCAGGAGATGACACGATCATTGGGTCAAGAGAAGGAGTCAAAGCTGACAATTTTTCTATCTTTCCATGAGATATTTCATTCAAGAGGACGAATTGATCCAAGCTAATCGGAAGAACAAAAGGCTAAAGATGTCTTGGTCATCCTAAACAGAGCATTTAATAGCCTTTGTCTCTAAGATATCGAGCCATAAAATTCATGTTCTTCCACCTAAGACCTGATTTTGATGACGGGGTCATGACGGAAGCCCTTTCACTTTTTGTGTCCCTTTCATGTAATGTCAAGAAATGAAAACCTACCTGTCTTCGCCCAAGGGCAGATGGGTGTCCTATGTAAGGGGCGATTTTATTAACATTATCAATGAAATGACTGTTGCATATATCATTCCATATCATGTATCACTTTTCAACCTTTTTGTCTCCATTAGTCTTTTGCCTTCATTTTTATCCAAATCCCTTAGTTGTGTGTGTGCCTTTTGCAATGTTTGTTTCTTTGCCCTTTTAGGTGTCCTAACTATAGTGACATGGATGTGTTCGATGGGTCTTTGAAGATTAATTTTGAGCAGTCAATTGGCATTAATGAAATTGATCATGAAAAAGATTTTGAAGAAAGCTTTGTACCACCAGATCTCTTACGATTAGTTGAGCAAGAGGAGAAGCAGATCATGCCCCATAAAGACCCAACGGAAGTAATAAATCTGGGTACTTAGGAGGACAGAAAGGAGGTTAAAATTGAAACATCAATAATGTCAACAACTAGGGCTAAGTTAATAGACCTACTCCAGGAATATCTAGATGTATTTGCTTGGTCATACCAAGGCAGGACACTGATATAGTGGTCCACAAGCTTCTTATCAAGCCTGGATGCAAACCAATCTAGAAAAAGTTAAGGAGGATGAAGCCGAAAATGCTCTTCAAAATTAAAGAGGAAGTTAAGAAGCAGTTTGATGCAGGGTTTATTGGAGTAGCCAAATATCCAGAATGGGTTGCCAATATAGTCCTAGTCCCAAAGAAAGATGGTAAGGTACGAATGTGTGTTGATAATCAGGATCTAAATCGAGCTAGTCCTAAGGATAACTTTTCGCTACCCCATATCGACACTTTGGTAGGCAACACGGCCAAGAATTCTCTGTTCTCTTTCATGGATGGATTCTCAAGCTACAACCAGATCAAGATGGCACCCAAAGACATGGAGAAAATAACTTTTGTAATTATGTGGGGGACATTTTGCTATAATGTCATGCCCTTTGTACTTAAAAATGCTGTGGGCAACCTATCAGTGAGCCATGGTAGCCTTATTCCATGATATGATACACAAAGAAATTAAGGTCTATGTTGATGACATGATTGCCAAGTCAACGAAAGAGGATGAGGATGTCACAGACCTTTAGAAACTTTTTGAACAGCTACGAAAATTTTATCTCAAATTGAATCCTGCCAAATGTACCTTCAGAGTCACTTTGGGTAAGCTTCTTCGCTTTATAGTCAGCAAAAAAGGGATTAAAGTTGACCTGGACAAAGTCAAAGCCATTCAGGATATGCCACCACCTCAAACCAAAAAGAAGTGAGAAGCTTTTTAGGGAGACTGAACTACATTATTGATTCATATCCTAACTCATGGACAAATGCGACCCTATCTTTCAGCTTCTTCGCAAACAAAATCCAAGAGAGTGGAATGAGGCATGTGAAGAAGCCTTTGATAAAGTCAAGCATTATCTGTCAAGCCTACCAGTGTTGGTACTGTTGATGCCCGATCGACCTCTAATCCTTTACTTGGTAGTCTTTGAAAAGTCTATGGGTTGTGTATTAGGACAACATGATGAGTCAGAAAAAAAGGACAAGCAACCTACTACTTAAGCAAAAAGTTCACAGAATGCGAGTGCAATTACTCCACAATCGAGAAGTTATGTTGTGCTTTAGTGTGGACAACTAGAAGACTCAGACAGTACATGCTATACCATATCACATGGTTGATTGCGAGGCTCGATCCTATCAAGTATCTATGCAAAGCACCGGCACTATTAGGAAGGCCAGCTAGATGGCATGTCCTACTTTCTGAATACAACCTTACCTATGTTAATCAAAAGGCTATCAAGGGCAGTGCAATAGCTGACTTTTTGGCAAGTTGAGCCGTGGATGACTATGAACCCTTAAATTTTGACTTCCTAGTTAAAGATCTAATGTGCATTTCTAAGGATGAAGATGTCTTCAACCAAGATCAATCTTGGAAAATGTATTTTAATGGAACATCAAATGCTCTAGGACATGGAATTGGGGCAATATTGATGTCACCTGAAGGGAGTCATTATCCATTCATAGCAAGGCTAAATTTTGATTGCACAAGTAACATCGCAGAATATGAGGCATGTGTCATGGGGCTTTAAGCAGCCATTAAGAGAAATGTCAAGATATTACAGGTGTTTGATTCAGCCCTAGTCATCTACCAATTGAAAGAAGAGTGGCAAACTCGCAATGCCAAGCTAATGCAGTATGGGAAGTTGATAGTAGAGCTCAAGAAAGAATTTGATGATATTAGCTTTCAACACTTACCTCAAGAAGAGAACCAAATAGCCAATGCTTTGGCTACCTTATCATCCATGTTTAAAGTCAACCGGGAGTTGGACGTCACTCCCATACAGATGAGCATCTACACAACTTTGGTTCATTGTTATAGTGTCAAAAAAGAGAAGGATGGCCTACCGTGGTACTATGACATCCTTCGTTACATCAAGGATTAGCAATATCCCAAACATGCAACTGAGACTGATAAAAGGACTATCAAAAGGCTAGCTATGGGATTTGTTCTAGATGGAAAAATCTTATACAAAAGGAGTCACAATCAAGTATTGCTCAGATGTGTTGGCACTCCTAAAGCTAAAAAGATCCTAGAAGAACTTAATGAAGGGATTTATGGTACGCATGCTAATGGACATCGGATGGCCAAGCAAATCATGAGAGTAGGTTATTATTGGTTGACCCTCAAGAGAGACTGCATCAATTATGCACAAAAATGCCATAAGTGTCAAATCTATGCAAACAAGATCAATGTCCCTCCAACGCCACTTCATGTTATGACGGTCCCATGGCCCTTCTCCATGTAGGGCATGGACGTGATTGGGCCAATCACCCACAAAGCTTCTAATAGGCATCATTTTATCTTGGTAGTGATCGACTATTTCACCAAATGGGTGGAGGCTGCCTCGTATGCTAATGTCACTAGATCGACTGTCTGTAAGTTTGTCAATCGGGACATCATCTGTAGATATGGCCTCCCAAATCAAATCATCACAGATAATGCAAGCAATTTAAACAATAAAATGATGCAAGCAGTCTACTTACAGTTCAAAATCCAGCATCATAATTCTATCCCTTATCGCCCAAGGATGAATAGGGCGGTCGACAACCAACCAAAACATTAAAAGTTGAGAAAATGGCCGACATTTACAAAGATTGGCATGAAAAGCTATTCTTTGCACTTCACGCCTATCAAACCTCAATTCGCATTTCTACAGGTGCTACCCCATTTTCTCTTATCTATGGGATAGAAGCTGTTTTGCCTATCGAAGTCAAGATCTCTTCTCTTAGAGTCCTGATCGAAACTAAACTTGAAGAAGCTGAGTGGGTTAAGAATAGATATCACCAGCTCAACCTCATTGAGGAAAAACGCATGAAGGCCATTTGCCATGGTCAAATGTATCAAAAACGTATGATCAGAGCCCATGACAAAAAGATGCGCCCACGACAATTTCACTTAGGTGAATTGGTATTGAAGAAGATCCTCCCAATTCACAAAGATGCACGGGGCAAGTGGACCCCTAATTAGGAAAGACCATATGTCATGAAGCAAGCCTTCTCCGGAGGGGCCCTAATCTTATCAGAAATGGACGGCAATGTCTTGCCTAACCCAGTCAACTCAGATTCTGTCAAGAAATATTACACATAAAGAGCGAAAACCTAAAAAGGCATCCTTCAAAGAAAAAACAAAAAAAACAAAAACAAACAAAAAAAACAACAATAAAAAAAAACAAAAAAGGAGAAGGAAAATAAAAAGGGGTCTAGATGAAAATCTGAAAAGGACATATGGGCAACCAACTCGACTGCAGTTGAAAACCTGCAAGGGCAACTTGAGAAGATCAATTTTGATGGGACATGAACTGAGAGTACCTACAGGACAATGCAAAGCGATCTTAGAGATCTTTCGAAGACCAGCTAATGCTAGGCACATTCATTGTTTGAGAAAGATTCTGACAAGCACCTAAAGAACATCTATGTCATAATTGTTAAAGGCATCTTTCACCCAAAAGATCATTTTTCTTGCTACCCTATCACTTGTTTGTTAAAAGATATATCAAGTTATGTCTCTTTGTTATCATGAATAAATATTGCCTTATTTCTTTTAACCCCTAAACAATTCACATTGCACTTGTCATCTAATTGATAATGTTTGATAATCAACTAAAATATGCATTAGGACATCTTGACATTATATTGAAAGGAAAAGAAAAGCACAGGAAACTCTGCTTATGCCCCAATCATCAAGATTATGCACTTTTCATGTCCAAACACCCATTCAACATGACCATGCACCAAACCATTTTTCGCTTTCACAAGCCATATCTCAAGAAAAACCATTTTAAGCTAACCAAAATCGACCCGTGCATTCTATCAAAATCCTATCGAAACTAGAGACATCAACCTGATCAGTCGAATAGTCTCCAAATTGTTGGCGATGCCTTCTATTTGTCAGGAAAATGATTAAGCCTCTCAAATCAAGAAATGCAGCAGTCCAAATTCTTGAGACTAAATTTTCGGTCACATCCCCAATGGAGCAAGGACAACCTAAAATCCCTAGCAAGATAAGGAAATTTTGGTCTATGGTTAACAAGGATGAATTGCCATCCCTTTAAGAGTCTGAATGATGTACAAGGAGAACTACAGCCATCTCCCATATTAGACTTCACATCATGCAATCGTGATAGCATTTCATATCATGCATTCACATTACCATCTTAGATCATCATTTTTACAATGTCACTTCAAGCCAGGTTTACTGAACCTCCAAGGAACTCCTGGTAAGTACTCTAAGCTTCCTAAACGAAATGCCATTTAGGTAAGGTCTTTTCTTCTCATCACCTTATGACAAACCCTTTTTGTCAAGCAGCTACAGTCAAAGTGCTAGTGTTAATAAATTGTTGTCTAGAAACAATCGTCAAAAACTTTTGTCAAGAACATCCATCAAAAGCTTTGGCATGAACTAGTGCCAAAACCCTTTTCAATAGGAAATTTTGTCATGAACTTCTGGCATTTGAAGTTTTATCAAAAAAATGTTGTCAGCACCCTTTTAAAGCCCACAAGTCATGGCACCTTTTTAAAGCCCACAAGTCATGGCACTCTCTCAAAAACCCACAAGTCATGGCACCCCTTAAAACCCACAAGTTAGTGGCACCCTTTCAAAGCCCACAAGTCGTGGCACTTTTTAAAGCCCATAAGTCAATAGCACCGTTTTTAAAGCCCACAAGTCAATAGCAACCTTTTTAAAGCTCACAAGTCATGGCAACTTTTTAAAGCCCGCAAGCCCTAGCACCTTTTAAAGCCCGCAAGCCCTGGCACCTTTTTAAAGCCCACAAGTCATGGCACTATCTCAAAAGCCCACAAGTTGTGGCACCCCTTAAAGCCCATAAGTCATGACACCCTTTAAAGTCCACAAGTCAGTGGCACCTTTTTAAAGCCCACAAGTTGTGGCACTCTCTCAAAAGCCCACAAGTCAGTGGCACCCTTTCAAAGCCCACATGTCAGTGGCACCACTTAAAGCCTACAAGTCAGTGGCACACCTTTTAAAGCCCATAAGTTGTGGCACCCTTTTAAAGCCCATAAGTCAGTGGCACCTTTTTAAAGGCCACAAGTCATGGCACTCTCTCAAAAGCCCACAAGTCATGGCACCCCTAAAGCCCATAAGTCATGGCACCCCTTAAAGCCCATAAGTCAGTGACACCTTTTTAAAGCCCACAAGTCGTGGCACTCTCTCAAAAGCCTAGAGTCAGTGGCACCCTTTTGAAGCCCATATTTTAGTGGCACCCCTTAAAGCCCACAAGTCATTGGCACACCTTTTAAAACCCACAAGTCAGTGGCACCCTCTTAAGCCCATAAGCCGTGGCACTCTTTTAAGCCCATAAGTTAGTGGCACCCTTTTAAAAGCCTGCATGAGCTGGCGGCACCTGAGTCAAAGCCTACATGAGTTGGTGGCACCTAAGCCTAAGTCAAAGCCTACACGAGCTGGTGGCACTCAAGTTTAAGCCAAAGCCCGCACAAGCTAGCAGCACCCACATCAAAAATCCATATTACTCCATACCTGCCTAAGGGGGTCAAACCTTAGAAAACTTAACACTCTAATGTTCTAGAAGTGTCAGTCCACCCCAGACAAAATAGTATCTATTTGTCTTTGCCCTATTCCTGATTCTCAGCAATGGTCAAAGAGGGGCAGTTGTAGACACCTTATTTGTCCGGGCTAATTTTCAACAATCTGGAGCATGGACATAAGAGGGGACAATGATCATCAGGCGATGTTTATTTTTAAAGGCATCAAGAAGGCCTAGGGATCATATCAAAGGTAAATGTGAAGATGTGGCATCAAATGATGGAGTTCAAGGTATCTGGGGATAAAAGATATAAGAAAATTCATAATTTTAGTTGAATGTATCGATACATGGTTCTCATGTGTCAATACAATGTTCCAACGCGCTAAAAATTTGAAATGTCCCCATTTGTATTGATACAACATGTAGATGTATCGATACATAAGGTCCTGTATCAATACATAAGCCTCTATATCGATATAGGACCTTATGTATCGATACTAGACCATGTTAGGACCAAAACATGCATTCTGTAAAGGAATGTATCGATACATATCAACATGTATCGATACAGTGGTTCATAGTATTGATACAATGGTCATAGTATCGATACATTGATCATTGTATCGATACAATGTTCATTATATCGATAAAACAAGGTTTTTGGACCAAATGTATCGATACATTATGCGATGTATCGATACATTAGGCCATTTTCAGGGTCCGGGCATTTTTGACTCGTCCACCATTGATCCAAAACTCGATTTTAATTCATTTCTTTGCATAAGGAAAGATTAAAACACATATCAGATTACGAATTTGGACTTTTCAATTAATAATAACATCTTTTTGAAGTCTAAATTGGATAAAAAAAGGGTCAACATCACATGGTCACCCTACCCCTTAGCTTGTTAACCAATATCACCATCAGCCACCCTATTTGCTAGAAAAGCTTTTCAGCATTTAATCCAGCCACCTTATGCACATCACATTGGTAGCAAGTTGCTTCCTACAGCCACCCTATAGCCACCATGC
>JBBYHK010020039.1:0-10788 GCA_038382065.1 Adansonia grandidieri | reverse complement strand
TCGAGCAATGGCAGCAATCTGAATCCAAATAGAAGTACAAAGAAATACAAAATAATAACAAAACATGTTGAACAAAGGGATTTAAATAGCGGCCACAATATTACAGCCATCATATTACGGTTCCGCGATCTTTGACATCAATATTGACAGCCAATATAATATTTATTGCATTTGATTGTAGTAACATTCATTATGTACCCGACCGCAATAAATGAGATATAATCGAAAACGCTCTCTTAGATATAATGAAGCATGAAAATAGAAACAATTTCATTTGGTTTCGAATTGCAGCGTTTCACTGTCGAATTGTCCGCAGAATTGAAAAACTTTACCTTCAATACATGCATTAAAATTTTAAGCTTTTATATTAAGGAAATGCTGTAGTTTAAGATCGTTCCAAAAGGGAAAGATTAGCGTTCAATTTGGTTTAGAGATTCATACCGTGTTAGTTCTAGATCGAAGATGAAGATGATCCCTCAAAAATTCAAGCGTGAGCTTCGTTTTCGGAATTGGATACTTAGCAGGATCCACCTCTCCTATATGAACGACCTTTTCGACCCGAAGCTCAATCCTTTGCCTCGTTCCTTCGGGCGGCACCTTCAATATTCCTTCAACCACCACGCACGTGCCCGTCGCCAGTAGCTTACTCAGAACAGCCACGCTGGCGTCCACAATCACCTGCAAGTTCGCCGGACAAGACCCGTCGTTCAGTTCCAAGAACACGAAAGTACCTTTCCCTTGCTCTCTCCCGGTCTTTACCCAACCACCGGCCCTGACACGTTGCCCCGCGAGGCCAGCCCCGCCGTCTGGACGGCCCACGATGGACCGGATCAGGACTCGGTCAGAGAATGCGTGGTTCTCAACGGCGACGGTCAAACTCATCGCGGCCAGTTGGTCCACCGGCGGGGCCGCCTTATCTGTGTCCGCCATTCTCTTCTTTTCGGCGTGACCGCAGTGAACAATAAAAAATGTAAGGCTTTCGAATCAGAAACTTAAGATAAACCCTAAAAAAGAATTTACATACGGTCAGGGGTGATCTGTTGGAGCCAAGACTACATTAATTTCGATTTACGCCAAGGAGGGCTGCGTTTCCATGTTTGAACACGTGTATAGTTTTATTGGGTGCTTTAATGCTTTCCGCCGCATCTTTGGATTTTGCGGGCGGAAACGGACGAAGTGATATTCAAGATTCTAAAAGGCGGCGCGTTACTTTAAAATGGACTCTTATTTCCACTGTTAGAACCTTAATTTCTGCCACAAGCCACATTTGACTTTGACCAATTAATTTAATTTTTTTTTCATATTTCCACAATTCTATTTTAATCAGATATATATATATATATATAAAGTAAATGTGAAATGCGCAATCATCTCCTCTTTGTGGCGTTTTGAAAAGCGATAATAATATCAAATAACCCTCGAAATTTATCAAATCTTTTAATGTGGTCTTATACTCTAAAAATGTTTCAATTGAATATTAAAATTTTATTTCATTTGCCATTGTAGTATTTTATTTTAACATTATTAATTAAAAATTGACGAGACATTTGTATTTAATAAAAAAACTAACAAATAGTACCATATTAAAAGATCTAATAAACTTCAAGGACAATTAGTAGCATTATCCCTTTTGAAAATTGTAACAAAACAAAAAAAAAAAGATTTTTTTTTTCTTGAAATAAAGGAAAAAAGATTCGATCCCATAAGAAAAACTAAATGAAAGCTAAAATGAATCTATCTCTTTAGTGTAAAGATCGATTTTTTTATATTAAAACGATTTTCCAAACAATGAAAAATATTTAACAAAAAAAATTCTACTTTTCCGAGAAAATAATTTATTTTTAATCATTTAACGTGAAACAAACAAACCCGGAGATTGCAAATATTAATGACCTTTAAATATAAAAATGAAAAAAAAGCACATGGTGGAAAAAAGGGAAAGATCAAGAAGAAGATATCAAAGGAAAAATTAAAAAAAGAGATTTAAGTATAATTTCATTATGAAAAATGTTAACAAGTGTTTATAAGCATTGGTTAAAATTAAAAAAAAAAAAAGAAACATAATTATTACAATACTTTTTATTTAATTAGACATAAAAAAAAAACTTTTCTTTAACAAAATTAAAAAGATATTTAATAGGTGCCTAGACAACATTTAAGTAAGCCCTTTTAAGTATAGTGAAATTTTAATATTTTTGTTACTTTTTTCTCAATGAATATTTAAAAAATTAAAAATAATAAACCTTAGATGAATTTTTATACCGGGTAGCAGAGAGCATTTCATCTATAATTTTTTTATTATAATATTATAATTATCCGATCACAATTAAAAATTATGTAAAAATTTATCACTCATAAGTTTGAACTTCATGTAATTTTTTTATGAATCTTATATAATTTTAAATTATAATTAATTAATTATAATTAATTATACGAATTGGTAAAAAAATAATTTAAAAAATGTCGTAAACATTTCATAAAAAAAAAAATTCCTAGATAACATGGGTGACGTGTATATAATTTTTGCCCATCAAGGGTCCATTAAAAGGCCCAAGTATGATTCTTAGGAGCCTAATTAAGTTTCCGGGTCTTAGGGAGACCCGAAATACTTCACAACAGTGTATAACCCTGCCAAAATCATAACTCACTGCTCGAAGCGAACCAGAGATCTTAAAAGCCAGCAACTGAGGGGCAGTCTTTTGACAATCTGCCATAGGTAAAACTTCGAAGCTTCCTCGCTTAACTGCTATTCGTTGTGTTATGGTGCTTTCCCCCTTGTATTCAGTGTTGATCATTTTGAAATCGCTGTTGATTATTTTTTTGTTTTTCGGGTAAGGTTCACGGATCTCTAGCTCGTGCCGGTAAGGTGGAAGTCCAAACTCCTAAAGTGGCAAAGCAAGACAAGAAGAAGAAGCCCCGAGGCCGCGCTTACAAGCGTATGCAATACAACCGCCGTTTCATCACCGCAGGTAACTACTCCCGTTTATCTCGCTCATTCTCTTTGTCTTGTGTAGGTTTTTTATGTTCAACTTTGACAAGTTATTGCTCGATTTTCATCTTATTGAAGGTTTTTTTTTTTTAAAAAAAAAATCATAGTATCAATACCATATTGTTCTGTACCGATACTGATGTGTTTGGGTGATATATTCTTTTGAGTTTATCGATAATTTATATATATATATATATATGTTATAGTATATTTTAGATCTTTTCGTTTTACCTTGAAATTGGTACGAGGTATGACAACTATGAAATAAACCTACTTTTATATTTTTTTTACGGTTATTTTTTTAATGGGAAATTTTTTTCTGGAAATTGGATTCATTTTTGGTATTGAAGAAGCTTTGTTATGAACTGAATTTCGCTGAAATTAAATCAATGTAAAGACATATGAATGCTAACTAATTTAAATGTGTAATTTTATTTTGTTTTGGGGTTTTTTTTTGCAGTGGTTGGGTTTGGCAAAAAGAGAGGACCTAACTCATCTGAGAAGTAAGAGCTAACGTAAGGTAAAGAAAGGCAAAGAAGACTTGTTCCAAGCTTTTGATGGATGAAGCTATTGTTTGCTTTTAGTAATGTTTTATGATGCTTTTTTTTTTTAAGCTAGAAATG
This sequence comes from Adansonia grandidieri, assembly GCA_038382065.1. NCBI lineage: Eukaryota > Viridiplantae > Streptophyta > Magnoliopsida > Malvales > Malvaceae > Adansonia > Adansonia grandidieri. Next base: position 7,176 of record JBBYHK010020039.1, on the reverse strand, counting down.
ATTTGATTCTATCAATTATCTTAAACTTTTTGGTTTATTATGGGTTTTGTTGTTCTTCACCATGCTTAAATTACTGTCATTGTCATTTTTATGCTCCATAATACATCTTTGTAGTCATGAGCTGAGAAAGGATTTGAAAATACTACAATCAGATAATGTTGAAATGTAATAGTGAATGAATGATTGGTTGTGGTTTAGAGCCATGCTATCTTGAACTTGAGGCAAATGTTGGATATAGTGATGGACAATGTGTATTTAAAGAATTATGGAAACAAGCATGCTTGGAGAGCTCTGTTGGGGAAGGATGAATCGCTTTTGAAAAGGAATTTATTGATTCTCTCCAATTGGTTGGAATCGTATGTGTGATAATTTACTCCACTGGTGAGGTCTCTGGTCCAACTCTAGGATGGCTTAGTTGTGCTAAGGAAAAGAATGAAAGAAACATTTGAATCCATGCATGCTTTGCTTGGCTCGAGGATACAACTCAATAGGTGGAGCTTCACTCTTGCAATTGGTTCGTTGCGATAACGTGTTGATTGTCTAATTGTCTAGGTAGAAATGATGGTATTTTGTGCATGAATCGCTGGCTCACTTTTTCTAAGTAATGGGGGAAAGGATGCAAACGGGCCATTTAATGGCTATTGAGACAAAGATGGGTCATCAAGAGTGTAGAACAGGTAAGATGGCGGTTGGTTATTTAGTATGGATCATGCATGGATGGTAGTTGGTGTTAACGACTCTTCTTGACCCCCTGTCTTGGATCCTTGGGGAAGAAGGTCAAGTTGGTCTTTGTCAATAGTTTTATGCATTATTTCCCTTCAACTTTTTGGGCAGAGAATACGGCAAAAGGAAGGAAAATTCATGGACTATCCTTATCATCTCCATCTCGTAGTTCCCACGAGATCACTCCAAGGACGCCCTTGGTGCCCGCTATGTGCTCTCAAGTTGGATAGTAAGGGCCTGAGAGAGGCAATCACTCATTCTTAGGCTAAAAGGGTGAAGGGATAAAGCTTTCCATTCTTAGTTCTCTTGTAGTTGGATCCTGGAAACCACGAGAATCCTTAAACTAGGCTTCCAACTCGATAGAGTTTAAGGGATAAAGCTTTCCATTCTTAGTTCTCTTGTAGTTGGATCCTCAAAACCACAAGAATCCTTAAACTGGGCTTCCAAGTCGACACCAAATATGTATCAAATATGGTTACTTAACAAAAATATGTCTCACAATGAAATTTATCTAATATTTTCTCCTAACGAAGTTTGTTTGTAATATTATTTAAATATTATATCAACTTGATGGATAATTATTATCAAAATTAAAAACTTGACTCATATGTTTTAAGATATATTTAAAAAATAAAACAAAAGCATATTAAAAAAAACAATTATTTAAACTAAGAAAAACTGCACATAAATTGACAATAAAACTATTAAACTTCACAAGCAAGTTTAAGAGTGATACATTACATATTGCCAAATACATGATAAGCTGTTAATCCCATTTATAAACTTTGAAATTGAATAAACGATTGCAAAGCATGAAACTTGTATTTATGCATTTATTTATAAATTTGGCATTGAATAAAATATTGGCAATTGGCATTCCATTGTCCAAAATTGAGTTGTTAGCCTGAAATATTCAAACAAATCACATTGAATATATTCCAAAATGCAAATAAATTCCATTAATTAATATCTATATGAGAAAACAAGATGTGACCCACCAAAAAAAAAAAAAGGTAGCAAAATTTTTATTCTATTAATTCCTTTGGGGTAATTTAATCTCGTATAGGTTGGATCAAGTTAGACTCGAGCCGATTTAAGTATGATATTAATATTAAATATATTTATCCAAGCATAACCCGACTCAAAATATGGATCTTAAATTCTATTGAATTTCGTTCATATATGTAAATGAATAATCGAGACCTATTTCAATTCGTGCATATCATTTTGGGTTGAGTCAAAATTTAGGGTTGTTTTTTGAGTTTTTTGAATTGAGTAAAAAATAGTTAATAGTTCAAGTTTTTTGAGTTGTTTGAATTGAGTCAAAAATTAGTTCAAGTTATTCAATTTAGTTAGAATTTGAAATATGAGATTCGAGTTATTCGAATAATCTAAATAGTATTAAACAATACTATGTCATTGTGGATCATATCATATGTCCCAAAATATTTAATTTTTAAATAATTAAAAATATAAACCCAGTCCAAATAAGTTTATGTTTGGGGTCATATTTTATTTTTAAACTCATCTATAAATAGATCAAAATTATATAAAATAGATACTGTTTAAAAATAAGTTTGATAAATAAAATATTTTTATAAAACTTTTATGAACTATGTTACAAAAAAAGTGATTCAAATTAGTTTGATAAATAGATTTATTCGATTCAAATTTCTTTTCCCTTGATTAGATTCGACTTAATTTGAAATCAAATTCAATTAACGAAATAAAACTCACCAACTCCAAAATTCCAAAAAAATTTTTCAGTCAATTGAATCAAATACTCACCCTCTAGTTTATATTATAATATTATATATTTATTCCGTATATAATATAAATTAAAAAATAATATATCATATAATTAAAAAATAAATCGAATAACATTAAAATTAAAATTCAAAATCTTTTCAAATGAACCATATTTTCTTACAAAATTATTTTTTTAATTTAATATTATTGTCTAAATTTTTAGAATCTAAATGAATAATTGATCTTTAAACTATCGGTCTCGAACGACGACTTATAGCTCGTTGAAACTCCATAAAACCGATCAAGCGGGCGCGACGTGGAAAGCTGACGACTTAAACGTCGTGAAAAAAGAGGCAAAGCTAACGCAGCTTCCCCTTTGTAACCCAACACGCTCAGGGAAAAGGGGAAAAAAAAAAATCCCCAACCAAAATCCATAGATTTCTCAACTCCCGAAATCCCTAATTTCTCAATTTTTACATCTTAGGTTAGAATCTTCCTTTTGTAATATTCTTTTTCACTTTTTCTTTAACGTTTTCTTCTTTTGATTGATTTTATTTTAGCTGTTTTCATGTGATTGATTTTTTTTTTCTTTTTCAATCTGATCGTATTTGGTGGTTGTTGTTAAACAGAAGATCGGGGGTTTAATCACTGAGAGTTAGCCATGTTTAACCGGCTTTTCGGGAAACCCAAGCAGGAAACAAATGCTCTAACCACGTTAGACAAATTAAATGAGGTATTTCCTTGATGTTGTTGTCTTTTATTATTTAATTAGCAAATCTGTTGTTTCCGTTGGATTTCTTTTTGTGCGAATTGTGGGATTCGAAAATTGCGTTTGGTGAATTTGGTGGGTTGAATTTAGCGGTCATAATTGGGTTGGAGTTTTGGGATTTGCTTGAAAGAACTGAGTTGCTGGCGAACGGATTAATGGGAATAATATGATAATCCGATTGTTGAATTCTTAAATTGTTTGATTAATTTTGGAAGTTCTGTCAATAGCTGAAAAATAATGAACAACTGAAGTGGAACAAAATTTCATTAAAAAATGGGAAAAAGAAATTACTTTGCTGAAATACATTAAGTGAATTTTATCCCTGTTGTCCATTAGTTCATCTTTCTGAAAATTGGCCACTTGCAGAGGAGGGTATTTGTTTACTTTGGTTAATAACTTGAAGCTGAAAATTTGCAATAGATGTAATAGTTTTCTGGAAACGAAAATAGATAATTTATATAGTAATGTCATTTAGATAAAGGGAAAGCCAGAAAGGTTTTAAGGATAAAAGGAAAAAATATCTCTATTGTATATGCATATTCCTTGCTGGTCTAACTAAACGATGGACTGTGATCATTTTTTATATGGTTAGAAGTTTGGGTATATTGATTGTTAGGGATGCTTTCCAATGCCAGAAGCGTAATCAGAATACTAATTCCAGCAATTTTTATTTCTTATAGTGCTCCTAAATGGAAACTGCATTTGTTTGTTTCAACTCATCAAACTACGTTGTTTCTCTTATACATTTCGCTTAAACTGAACCCTATATTGATCTCCGTCGTGTAGACCCTTGAAATGCTAGAGAAAAAGGAAAAAGTACTTCTGAAAAAGGCCGCTGCAGAGGTTGAAAAGGCCAAGGAATACGCGAAAGGGAGAAACAAGAGAGGTATTATTGCAATAGATGTGCACAAATAGTTTATGTTTTTCCTAGTTTTCCATTTTTTTTCTTTGTTGAAAATATATATACATATATCAAGTTTTTATTTAACTGGTTGATTTTTTATTTTGTGAATTATAGTAGTTCTCATGTTTGGTTTCTTGATGCTTGATATAGATATAATATGTGAGTTATTATAGGATGTAAATTCTGTCTTGCGGCAATATCATGTGATGGCTTCTAGCTAACTCATGTTGGAGCTCCATGATAATTATTCATTATTAGATAGTTGTTGGTTCTTTTCCATAATAATTATTCGTTATTAGATATTTGCTGGTTCTTTTACATTATAATTTTTTCTTTCCATTTCAATTCTCAAAAGAAGGAAAGAACAAATTAGAGTGAAGATGGCCCAAACGAAAATAAAATAACACTCAAATGGTTTACAGCATTGCAAGCTTCATCTTTGGGGTCTTTTGGTTTCCCATTGACTGTCAGTTCTTATTGTTCTTTGGATATTGAGTGATGTTCTGATGCAGATTAACAATGCCATGCTAAGATATGGTTCTGAATTTCTGATTTATTATGTGCTTGTGTCATGTGAACTTGGACATTCAAAGATCTTGTAGAAGAAAAGTTTAAATAGTTATGTATTTTTTATCATCTGATTTATGATTTAACTTAAAACCCTGTTTTGTACTTTGCTTGCCAAATTTTTGCTGTTTACTCTTAGTATTCATTATGCTACTCTTATGCAGCGGCTATACAGTGCTTGAAGAGGAAGAGACTATATGAACAGCAAATCGAACAGCTTGGTAACTTCCAGCTTCGTGTTCATGATCAAGTAAGCTTGAAAATTTTGTTATTTTTAATGTTTTAATTGTACTCCAAGAGGCTTTTTTTTTTTGAGTTTTTTGCTGTTTCTGATGGTGCTCTTCTTATTGTTATATATCAACTTCTACAGATGATTATGTTAGAAGGTGCCAAAGCCACAACAGAGACTGTAGATGCATTGAGAACTGGAGCATCTGCGATGAAGGCAATGCAGAAAGCAACGTACGTAACCTATATATTTTTATCATTAGCCTAATTTTATCTTTTAGGGTTTTCTTCATTGTACTTGTCCCTTTGCATCACCATTTACCGCACTACTGTAAGTATGCTGCTGACTGGGAATTCATGCTATCTAAATTAGCACTTTTTCTTGGACCTTCACAAATCACATTTAGTTGCTAATTCTAACGATTTTAAGGAAATTGGCTTTTCTTTACAGGAATATAGATGATGTTGACAAAACAATGGATGAGATAAATGAACAAACTGAGAACATGAAACAGATTCAAGAAGCACTGTCAACTCCTATTGGAGCTGCTGCTGATTTTGATGAGGTTCTTACTTTCCAATGCACTTATCTATGTTTATAAATATCATGTCTGGCATTTTTATATAAAATCTAACACTGAGTCAAAAAACTTTTGACGCTGTAGGATGAATTGGAAGCAGAACTTGAAGAACTTGAAGGTGCTGAGCTGGAAGAACAGCTTCTCCAGCCTGCAACTACGGCTCCTGCAGCTCCAGTCCATGTGCCTGCTGGCAGGCAACAAGCTCGTCCTGTTCCTCAAAAGCGAACAGCGGAGGAAGATGAACTCGCCGCATTGCAGGCTGAGATGGCACTTTAAGGTAATTCATTCTAGTTCAGTTCACGTTGGGGGAATTACGGATGGAACTTAAAACATGGTTACTTATCTGATAGTTTGTAGTTCACCAAATTGCATCCATAATTGCATCCGTAACTGATTTTGTTTCCGAACATATAAGAGAGGCCATATTGTATTATTGAATCATCTTTAAATTTGTGTGCATTTAAAGTGTGACAATGTACATAAAAGATTGCATGAACCAGACGAATCCCCTTATATATTTGTACTCTGCTTTGTGGAATTTGTTTCCCTTTTTCTTTCTTTTTCTTATTCCTTGTTCTTTCAATAAACAGTACATTTAACTTCCCACCACGTGGTCTATTGGTAGAGTATTGAACTCTTAGTTCTAATTGTCAAGGGTCAAGCCTTGGGTTGAGGGTAGTTGGAAGAGGTGTCAGGATGTCAAATTTAGTGAGGAAGAGAAAAGATTAAAAAAAGTGTAAAAACTCAAAGTCTAAATATAATATTATTTTTAAATTCTCAAACTATATGCAATTTAAAGAAAAATAAAAGATAATTTTGTCAAAGTGAAAGAAAAGTTAAAAGCAATATATCATGGTCCAAGGCTAAAATTTAGAGGAAATAATAACCAAGGGTAAAACATGGTCCAAAATTACTGCAAATATGGTGGCCATGCTAAGGCAACTGCATAAATGGTGATGAACTGCTAGCTGCCAACTCTAGAGTTTCTACGGACTAGCATTTACCATCCCTGCCTACTTTATTTAAACGTTTTTAGGATTAGTTTTCTTTATTCATTAACAAAAAAATTGAACTGGACTGGCTGGTTCAATTGAGAATCGGTTGGTCTATTGGTTCAACAGTATGTTAAGAAATCAGATTTTTATCGAACCGCAAAAAAATTGGAAACGAAAAACTGAAAAAACCGGTAAAGAATCCTTATAATTGGATTTTTTTTTTTTTTAGAATTTTTTATTTGTCTTTATATTTTTAATTTTTTTGTAACTTTTTTCTGATTTTTTCTTTTTTAGTTTTTTTGAAATTTTGAATTATTTTATATTTGTCAATTATTTAGTTGAACCGGCAGTTGAATCAGGAATAAGTGGTTCAATCGGTTTGACTCACTTTGTTTTGTGTTTTCAACCTTGCATTTATTTCGTGAAAAATATTTTCATATGTTTTTGTGTTTTTTTTTTTCTTTTTTAGAAATAATCCGATTAACAATTTTTTTTAAAAAAAAATATTTTATAATTTTGAAAAGTATAAAATATTTCTTAAAAAAATGAAATAAAGTAAAAATAATTGATCCTTCTTGCATACAAGTTGAAGCAAAATAAAAGAACTAATCCTTACGTATAAGAATTGATCTCTTGCTCAAGAAAAGGAAATATATATAT
>JBBYHK010020018.1:0-10788 GCA_038382065.1 Adansonia grandidieri | reverse complement strand
GAATTTTAGTTCTAAAAATGGTAAAAAGAGATGTTTCTCCTATGAAACCAAAGCCTGAATATCATTTATCCTAATGAGGACAATTTGTTTATGGTGCCTAATCATGAAAAGAAAGGAAATTATTATGTGATTCCATTGTTGTCGAAATCTACCAATGAACAGTAATTCTAAAAATCATAGAATGAGAAATTTTTCTTATGAAATCAAAGCATTAACAACATTTATCCCAATGAGAACAATGAATTTGTGGTGCCCAATCATTAAAAGAAAAGAGATTATTATGTGAATCTGAGTTTATCCAACTGAAAAGTAAACTTTAATTCTAATAATGGTAAAAAGAGATGTTTTTCTGATGAAACCAAAGCCTCAATATCATTTATCCCAATGAGGAGAATATTTGTATGGTACCTAATAACGAAAAGAAAAGAGATTATTATATGAATTCGTGTTTGTCGAAATCGACCAATGAACATTAATTCTAAAAATGGTAGAAAGAGAACTCTTTCTTACGAAACCAAAGCATCAATAGCATTTATCCCAATGGGGATAATGAATTTGTGGTGCCCAATCATAAAAAAGGAGATTATTATGAAAATCCGAGTTTATCGAATTCAAAAATGAATTTTAATTCTAAAAAAGGTAGAAAGAGATGTCTTTCCATTGAAACCAAAGCTTCAATATCATTTATCCTAAAGAGGAGAATGTGTTTGCAATACCTAATCTTGAAAGGAAGGGAGATTATTATGTGAATCTGTGTTTGTCCAAATCGACGAACGAACAATAATTCTATAAATGGTAGAAAAAGATATTTTTCTTATGAAACCAAAGCATGAATATCTTTTATCTCAATGAGGAGAATGTGTTTATGATGCCTAATCATGAAAAGAAAGGAGATTATTATGTGAATCCGTGTTTGTTGAAATTAACCAACGAACCTTAATTCAAAAAATGATAGAAAGAGAAGTTTTTCTTATGAAACCAAAGCGTCAATACCATTTATCCCAATGAGGAGAATGAATTTGTGGTGCCCAATCATTAAAAGAAAGGAGATTATTTTGTGAATCTGAGTTTATCCAATTAAAAAACGAACTTTAATTCTAAAAATGGTAGAAAGAGATGTTTTTCTTATGAAACCGAAGCATCAATACCATTTATCCCAATGAGAGGAATGTATTTGTGGTGCCTAATCGTGAAAGGAAGGGAGATTATTATGTGAATCCATGTTTGTCCAAATCGATGAACGAACTTTAATTCTAAAAATGGTAGAAAAAGATGTTTTTCTTATGAAACCAAAGCATCAAATCATTTATCTCAATGAGGAGAATGAATTTTTGGTGCCTAATCATTAAAAAAAAAAGAGATTATTATGTAAATCCGAGTTTATCCAATTGAAAAACAAATTTTAGTTCCAAAAATGGTAAAAAGAGATGTTTCTCCTATGAAACCAAAGCCTGAATATCATTTATCCTAATGAGGACAATTTGTTTATGGTGCCTAATCATAAAAAGAAAGGAAATTATTATGTGATTCCATTGTTGTCGAAATCTACCAACGAACATTAATTCAAAAAATTGTAGAAACAAAAGTTTTTCTTATAAAATCAAAGCATCAACAACATTTATCCCAATAAGGACAATGAATTTGTGGTGCCCAATCATTAAAACAAAGGAGATTATTGTGTGAATCTGAGTTTATCCAATTGAAAAACGAACTTTAATTCTAAAAATGCTGGAAAGAGATGTTTTTCTTATGAAACCAAAGCATCAATACCATTTATCCCAATGAGAGGAATGTATTTATGGTGCCTAATCGTGAAAGGAAGGGAGATTATTATGTGAATTCGTGTTTGTCCAAATCGATGAACGAACTTTAATTCTAAAAATTGTAGAAAGAGATGTTTTTCTTATGAAACCAAAGCATCAATTCATTTATCTCAATGAGGAGAATGAATTTATGGTGCCCAATCATTAAAAAAAAAGAGATTACTATGTAAATCTGAGTTTATCCAATTGAAAAATGAATTTTAGTTCTAAAAATGGTAAAAAGAGATATTTCTCCTATGAAACCAAAGCCTGAATAGAATTTATCCTAATGAGGACAATGTGTTTATGGTGTTTAATCATGAAAAGAAAGGAAATAATTATGTGATTCCATTGTTGTCAAAATCGACCAATGAACATTTATTCTAAAAATAGTAGAAACAAAAGTTTTTCTTATGAAATCAAAGCGTCGACAACATTTATCCCAATGAGGACAATGAATTTGTGGTGCCCAATCATTAAAAGAAAGGAGATTATAATGTGAATCTGAGTTTATCCAATTGAAAAGCAAACTTTAATTCTAAAAATGGTAAAAAGTGATGTTTTTCTTCTAAAACCAAAGCCTCAATATCATTTATCCCAATAAGGAGGATGTGTTTATGGTACCTAATAACTAAAACAAAGGAGATTATTATGTGAATCTGTGTTTGTCGAAATCAACCAACGTACATTAATTCTAAAAATGGCAGAAAGAGAAGTTTTTCTTATTAAACCAAAGCTTCAATAACATTTATCCCAACGAGGACAATTAATTTGTGGTGCTCAATCATAAAAGAAAGGAGATTATTATGCAAATCCGAGTTTATCCAATTGAAAAATGAACTTTAATTCTAAAAATGGTAGAAAGAGATGTCTTTTCATTGAAACCAAAGCTTCAATATCATTTACCCCAATGAGGAGAATGTGTTTATAATGCCTAATCTTGAAAGGAAGGGAGATTATTATGTGAATCTTTGTTTGCCCAAATCGATGAACGAACAATAATTCTAAAAATGGTAGAAAAAGAAGTTTTCTTGCGAAACCAAAGCATGAATATCTTTTATCCCAATGAGGAGAATGCATTTATGATGCCTAATCATAAAAAGAAAAAAAATTATTATGTGAATCCGTGTTTGTTGAAATCAAACAACAAACATTAATTCAAAAAACGGTAGAAAGAGAAGTTTTTCTTATGAAATCAAAGCATTAATACCATTTATCCCAGTAAGGAGAATGAATTTATGGTGCCCAATTATTAAAAGAAAGGAGATTATTATGTGAATCTGAGTTTATCTAATTGAAAAATGAACTTCAGCTCTAAAAATGGTAGAAAGACATGTTTTTCTTATGAAACCAAAGCATCAATACCATTCAACCCAAAGAGGAGAATGTGTTTATGGTGCCTAATCATGAAATGAAAGGAGATTATGATGTGAATCCATGTTTATCCAAATTGAAAAACAAACTTTAGTTCTAAAAATGGCCGAAAAAAAAGTATTTCTTCTGAAACCAAAGCATCAATTCATTTATCCTAATGCAAAGAATGAATTTGTAGTGCCTAATCATTAAAAGAATGGAGATTATTATGTGAATGCGTATTTATCCCAGTTAAAAAATGACCTTTAATTCTAAAAATGGTAGAAAGAGACATTTTTTTCATTGAAACCAATGCTTCAATATCATTTATCCCAATGAGAAGAATGTATTTATGGTGCCTAATCACGAAAGGAAGGGAGATTATTATGTGAATCCGTGTTTATCCAAATCGATGAACAAACATTAATTCTAAAAATGGTAGAAAGACATGTTTTCCTTATGAAACCAAAACATGAATATCTTTTACTCCAATGAACAAAATGCATTTATGATGCCTAATCACAAAAAGAAAGGAGATTATTATGTGAATCTATGTTTGTCGAAATCGATCAAGGAACATTAATTCTAAAAATGGTAGAAAGAGAATTTTTCTTATGAAACCAAAGCATTAATTCATTTATCCCAATAAGGAGAATGAATTTGTGTGCCCAATCATTAAAAGAAAAGAAATTATTATGTAAATCCCAGTTTATCCAAATGAAAAATGAATTTTAATTCTAAAAATGGTAGAAATAGAAGTTTTTCTTATGAAACCAAAGCATTAATACCATTTATCCCAATGAGGAGAATGAATTTTTGGTGCCCAATCATTAAAAGAAAGGAGATTATTATGTGAATCCGAGTTTATCCAATTAGAAAACGAACTTTAATTCTAAAAATGATTGAAAAAGATGTTTTTCTTATGAAACCAAAGCATCAATACCATTTATCCCAAAGAGGAGAATGTGTTTATGGTGCCCAATCATGAAATAAAAGGAGATTATGATGTGAATCCGTGTTTATCTCAATTGGAAAATGAACTTTAATTCTAAAAATGGCCGAAAGAGAAGTATTTCCTATAAAACCAAAGCATCAATTCATTTATCCTAGTGCAGAGAATGAATTTGTGGTGCCCAATCATTAAAAGAAAAGAGATTATTATGTGAATCCGTGTTTATCCAATTGAAAAATGAACTTTAATTCTAAAAATAGTAGAAGGAGATGTTTTTCTTATGAAACCAAAGCCTCAATATCATTTATCCCAATGAGAAGAATGTGTTTATGGTGTCCAATCAAGAAATGAAAAGAGATTATTATGTGAATCCATATTTATCCCAATTGAAAAACAATCTTTAATTCTAAAAATGGCCAAAAGAGGAGTATTTTTTGTGAAACCAAAGCATCAATTCATTTATCCCTGTGCGGAGACTGAATTTATGGTGCCCAATCATTAAAAGAAATGAGATTATTATGTGAATGCGTCTTTATCCTAGTTGAAAAATGAACTTTAATTCTAAAAATGGTAGAAAGAAACACTTTTTCATTGAAACCAAAGCTTCAATATCATTTATCCCAATGAGGGGAATGTATTTATGGTGCCTAATCATGAAAGGAAGGAAGATTATTATGTGAATCCGTGGTTGTCCAAATCGACGAATGAACTCTAATTCTAAAAATGGTAGAAAGAGATGTTTTTCTTATGAAACCAAAGCATTAATTCATTTATCCCAATAAAGAGAATGAATTTGTGGTGCCCAATCATTAAAAGAAAAGAGATTATTACGTAAATTCGAGTTTATCCAATTGAAAAATGAATTTTAGTTCTAAAAATGGTAAAAAGAGATGTTTCTCCTATGAAACCAAAGCCTGAATATCATTTATCCTAATGAGGAGAATGTGTTTAGGGTGCCTAATCATGAAAAGAAAGAAAATTATTATGTGATTCCATTATTGTAGAAATCGACCAGCAAACATCAATTCTAAATATAATAGAAACAAATGTTTTTCTTATGAAATCAAAGCATCAACAACATTTATCCCAATGAGGACAATGAATTTATGGTGCCCAATCATTAAAACAAAGGAGATTATTATATGAATCTGAGTTTATCCAATTGAAAAGCAAACGTTAAATCTAAAAATGGTAAAAAAAGATGTTTTTCTTATGAAACTAGAGCCTCAATATCATTTACTTCAATGAGGAGAATGTGTTTATGGTACGTAATAATGAAAGGAAAGCAGATTATTATTTGATTCCATGTTTGTCGAAATCAACCAACGAACATTAATTCTAAAAATGGTGGAAAGAAAAGTTTTCTTATGAAACCAAAGCGTCAATAACATTTATCCTAATGAGGACAATGAATTTGTTGGTGTTAAATCATTAAAAGAAAGGAGATTATTATGCAAATCTGAGTTTGTCTAATTGAAAAATCAACTTCAATTCTAAAAATGGTAGAAAAAGACGTTTTTCCATTGAGCCCAATGAGGAGAATGTGTTTATAATGCCTAATCATAAAAGGAAGGGAGATTTTAGGTGAATCTGTGTTTATCCAAATCGACGAACGAACATTAATTCTAGAAATGGTAGAAAAAGATGTTTTTCTTATAAAACCAACGCCTGAATATCATTTTCCAATGAGGAGAATGCATTTATGATGTCTAATTATGAAAGGAAAGGAGATTATTATGTGAATCCGTGTTTATCGAAATTGACCAACGAATATTAATTCTAAAAATGGTAGAAAGAGAAGTTTTTCTTATGAAACCAAAGCATCAATTCATTTATCCTAGTGCGAAGAATGAATTTGTGGCGCCCAATCATGAAAAGAAATGAGATTATTATGTGAATCCGAGTTTATCCAATTGAAAAGCAAACTTTAATTCTAAAAATGGTAGAAAGAGATGTTTTTCTTATGAAACCAAAGCATCAATACCATTTATCCCAATGAGGAGAATGTGTTTATGGTGCCTAATCAAGAAATGAAAAGAGATTATTATGTGAATCCTTATTTATCTCAATTGAAAAATGAACTTTAATTCTAAAAATGACTGAAAGAGAAGTATTTCTTATGAAACCAAAGCATCAATTCATTTATCCCAGTGCGGGGAATGTATTTGTGGTGCCCAATTATTAAAAGAGAAGAGATTATTACATGAATGCGTGTTTTTCCCAATTAAAAACAAACTTTAATTTTAAAAATGGTAGAAATAGATGTTTTTCTTATGAAACCAAAGCATGAATATCATTTATTCCAATGAGGAGAATGCATTTATGATGCCCAATCATGAAAAGGAAAGAGATTATTATGTGAATCCGTGTTTGTCAAAATCTACCAATGAACATTAATTCTAAAAATGGTAGAAAAAGAAGTTTTTCTTATGAAACCAAAGCATCAATTCATTTATCCGAATGAGAGAATGAATTTATGGTGCCTAATCATTAAAAGAAAGGAGATTATTATGTAAATCTGAGTTTATCCAATTGAAAAATGAATTTTAATTCTAAAAATGGTAAAAAAAGATGTTTTTCTTATGAAGCCAAAGCCTCAATATCATTTATCCCAACGAGGAGAATATATTTATCTTGCTTAATCATGAAAAGAAAGGAGATTGTTATGTGATTCTGTGTTTGTCAAAATTGACCAACGAACATTAATTCTAAATATGGTAGAAAGAGAAGTTTTTCTTATGAAACCAAAGCATCAATACCATTTATCCCAATAAGGAGAATGAATTTGTGGTGCCCAATTATTAAAAGAAAGGAGATTATCAAGTGAATCTGAGTTTATCCAATTCAAAAATGAATTTTAATTCTAAAAATTGTAAAAAAAGATGTTTCTCCTATGAAACCAAAGCCACAATATCATTTATCCCAATGAGGAGGATGTATTTATGATGCCTAATCATGAAAATAAAGGAGATTACTATATAATTCCATTGTTGTCGAAATTGACCAACGAACATTAATTCTAAAAATTGTAGAAAGAGAAGTTTTTCTTTTGAAACCAACGCAGTAATAACATTTATCCCAACGAGGACAATGAATTTGTGGTGCCCAATCATTAAAAGAAAAAAGATTATCATGTGAATCTGAGTTTATCCAATTGAAAAACAAACTTTAATTCTAAACATGGTAAAAAGAAATGTTTTTCTGATGAAACCAAAGCCTCAATATCATTTACCGCAATGAGGAGAATGTATTTATGGTACCTAATAACGAAAAGAAAGGATATTATTATATGAATCCGCATTTGTCGAAATCGACCAATGAACATTAATTCTAAAAATGGTAGAAAGAGAAGTTTTTCTTACGAAATCAAAGCATCAATAACATTTATCCCAATGAGGACAATAAATTTATGGTGCCCAATCATTAAAAGAAAGGAGATTATTATGCAAATCCGAGTTTATCCAATTGAAAAATAAACTTTAATTCTAAAAATGGTGAAACCAAAGCTTCAATATTACTTATCCCAATGAGGAGAATGTGTTTATAATGCCTAATCATGAAAGGAAGGGGGATTATTATGTGAATCTATGTTTGTCCAAATCGACGAACGAACAATAATTCTAGAAATGGTAGAAAAAGACGTTTTTCTTATGAAACCAAAGCTTGAATATCTTTTATCCCAATGAGGAGAATGCGTTGATGATGCCTACTCATGAAAAGAAAAAATATTATTGTGTGGATTCGTGTTTGTCGAAATTGACCAACGAACATTAATTCTAAAAATGGTGGAAAAAGAAGTTTTTCTTATGAAACCAAAGCATCAATTCATTTATCCTAATGAGGAGAATTAATTTGTGGTGCTTAATCATTAAAAGAAAGCAGATTATTATGTGAATCTGAGTTTATCAAATCGAAAAATGAACTTTAATTCTAAAAATGATAGAAAGAGACGTTTTTCTTATGAAACCAAAGCCCAATATCATTTATCCCAATGCAGAAAATGTGTTTATGGTGCTTAATCATGAATAGAATGGAGATTATTATGTGATTCCGTGTTTGTCAAAATCGACCAATGAATATTAATTCTAAAAATGATAGAAAGTGAAGTTTTTCTTATGAAATCAAAGCATTAATACCATTTATCCCAATAAGGAGAATGAATTTGTGGTGCCCAATCATTAAAAGAAATTAGATTATTATGTGAATCTGAGTTTATCCAATTGAAAAATGAACTTTAATTCTAAAAATGGTAGAAAAAGTTGTGTTTCTTATGAAACCAAAGTATCAATAGCATTTATCCTAAAGGGGGAATGTGTTTATGGTGCCTAATCATGAAATGAAAGGAGATTATGATGTCAATCCGTATTTATCCTAATTGGAAAATGAACTTTCATTCTCAAAACGGCTGAAAAAGAAGTATTTTTTATGAAACCAAAGCATAAATTTATTTATCCCAGTGCAAAGAATGAATTTATGGTGCCCAATCATTAAAAGAAAGGTGATTATTATGTGAATGCGTGTTTATCTTAGTTAAAAAATGACCTTTAATTCTAAAAGTGGTAGAAAGAGACATTTTTTCGTTGAAACTAACGCTTCAATATCATTTATTCCAATGATAAGAATGTATTTATGGTGCCTAATCACGAAAGAAAGGGAGATTACTATGTGAATCCGTATTTGTCCAAAATAACGAACGAACATTAATTCTAAAAATGGTAGAATGAGATGTTTTTCTGATGAAACTAAAGCATGGATATCATTTATTCCAATAAGGAGAACGCGTTTATGATGCCTAATCACGAAAAGAAAGGAGATTATTGTGTGAATCCGTTTTTGTCAAAATGGTAGAAAGAGAAGTTTTTCTTGTGAAACCAAAGCATTAGTAACATTTATCCCAATAGGGACAATGAATTTGTGGTGCCCAATCATTAAAATAAAAGAGATTATTATGCAAATCCGAATTTATCCAATTGAAAAATGAACTTTAATTCTAAAAATGGTAGAAAGAGATGTCTTTCCATTGAAACCAAAGCTTTAATATCATTTATCCTAATGAGGAGAATGTGTTTATAATGCCTAATCATGAGAGGAAGGGAGATTATTATGTGAATCTGTGTTTGTCCAAATCGACGAATGAACAATAATTCTAAAAATGGTAGAAAAAGATGTTTTTCTTATGAAACCAAAGCTTGAATAGATTTTATCCCAATGAGGAGAATGCATTGATAATTCCTAATAATGAAAAGAAAGGAGATATTGTGTGAATCCATGTTTGTCAAAATCGACCAACGAACATTAATTCTAAAAATGGTAGAAAGAGAAGTTTTTCTTATGAAACCAAAGCATCAATTCATTTATCCCAATGAGGAGAATGAATTTATGGTGCCCAATCATTAAAAGAATGTAGATTATTATGTAAATCCTAGTTTATGCAATTGAAAAACGAATTTTAATTCTAAAAATGGCAAAAAGAGATGTTTTTCTTATGAAACCAAAGCCTCAATATCATTTATCCCAAAGAGGAGAATGTGTTTATGGTGCTTAATCACAGAAAGTTGATTATTATGTGATTCCATGTTTGTCAAATCGACCAACGAACATTAATTCTAAAAATGGTAGAAAAAGAAGTTTCTCTTATGAAAAGAAAGCATCAATACCATTTATCCCATGAGGAGAATGAATTTGTGGTACCCGATCATTAAAAGAAAGGAGATTATAATGTGAATCTGAGTTTATCCCATTGAAAAATGAACTTTAATTCCAAAAATGGTAGAAAGAGATGTTTTTCTTATGAAACCAAAGCATCAATACCATTTATCCCAAATAGGAGAATGTGTTTATGGTGCCCAATCATGAAATGAATGGAGATTATAATATGAATTCGTATTTATCCTAATTAGAAAATGAACATTAATTCTAAAAGTGGACGAAAAGGAAGTATTTCTTATGGAACCAAAGCATCAATTCATTTATCCCAGTGCAAAAAATGAATTTTTGGAGCCCAATCATTAGAGGAAAGGAGATTATTGTGTGAATTCGAGTTTATCCAATTGAAAAACAAACTTTAATTCTAAAAATGGTGGAAAGAGATGTTTTTCCTATGAAAACAAATCATCATTACCATTTATCCCAATAAGAATAATATGTTTACGGTGCCCAATCATGAAATGAAAGGAGATTATGATTTGAATCCTTGTTTATCCCAATTGGAAAATGAACTTTAATTCTAAAAATGGCTAAAAGAGAAGTATTTCTTTTGAAACCAAAGCATCAATTCATTTATCCCAGTGCGGAGAAAGAATTTATGGTACCAATCATTAAAAGAAAGGGGATTATTACGTAAATTCGAGTTTATCCAAAAGAAAAATGAATTTTAATTCTAAAAATGGTAAAAGAAGATGTTTTTCTTATGAAACGAAAGCCTCAGTATCATTTATCCCAATGAGGAGAATATGCTTATGGTGCTTAGTCATGAAAAGAAAGGAGATTATTATGCGATTCCGTGTTTGTCGAAATTGACCAACGAATATTAATTCTAAAAATGGTCAGAAGCGAAGTTTTTCTTATGAAACCAAAGCATCAATACCGTTTATCCCAATGAGGGGAATGAATTTATGGTGCCCAATCATTAAAAGAAAGGAGATTATTATGTGAATCCGAGTTTATCCAATTGAAAAATGA
>JBBYHK010020007.1:0-10789 GCA_038382065.1 Adansonia grandidieri | reverse complement strand
AATTTCACAGATGAACTTTGATTATAAGGAAAATGGTGGAAAGAAACACTTTTCTTGCAATTCAAAAGCATCAATGTCGTGTCTCCCAATGTGGAGAGTAAGATTGTAATGCCCATGACAATAATAATTATTAGGAAAATGGTGAAAAGAAAAGCTCCTCTTGTAAATCCAAAGTATGTCCTTTTCATCAGTGGAGTGGAAGATTGTTAAAAGTATTGAAGTTTGTCCCACTTCACAGATAAACATTAATTACAAGGAAAATGGTGGAAGGAAAACCTCTTCTTGCAAATCCAAAGCATCAAAATCATGTATCCCAATGGGGAGACCATGATTGTAGTGCCAATAACAATAAGAATGGCGATTATTATGAGTATCGAAGTTTATCCCATTTCACGAGTGAACATTAAATACAGGGAAAATGGTGCAAAGAAAAGCTTTTCGTGCAAATCCAAAGCATAATATCATGTGTCCCAATGTGGAGAACATGATTGTAGTGCCCATAACAAAAAGAATGGATTTTATTATGAGTACCAAAGTTTGTCCCATTTCACGGGTGAACATTAGATATGAGGAAAATGGTGGAAAGAAAATTTTTTCTTGCAAATCCAAAGCTTTAACCTTGTTTATCCCAATATGGAGGACATGATTGTAGTACCAATAACAAAAAGAATAGAGATTATTATGAGTATACAAGTTTGTCCCATTTCTCAGACGAACTTTGATTATAAGGAAAATGGCAGAAAGAAAAGCTTTTCTTGCAAATCCAAAGCATCAATATCGTGTATCCTAATGTTGAGAACATGATTGTAGCGCCAATTACAAAAAGAAAGGACATTATTATGGATATCCAAGTTCATCTCATTTCATAGATGATCTTTAATTATAAGGAAAATGGTGGAAATGAAAGCTTTTTTAGCAAATCTAGAGCACCCATATCATGTATCCCAAAATGGAGAACATGATTACAGTGCCCATAACAATAAAAATGGGGTTTATTATGTGTATCAAAGTTTATCCCATTTCACGAGCGAACATTAAATACGACAAAAATGGTGCAAAGAAAAGCTTTTCTTGCAAATCCAACACATCAGTATCATGTATCCCAATGTGGAAAACATGATTGTAGTGCCCATAACAATAAGAATGGAGATTATTACGAGTATCAAAGTTTGTCCCATTTCACGGGTGATTATTAGTTATGAGGAAAATGGTGGAAAGAAAAGCTTTTCTTGCAATCCCAAAACATCAATATCGTGTATCCCAATATGGAGAATATGGTTGTTATGCCAATAATAAAAAGAATGGAGATTATTATGGGTATCCAAGCCTGTCTGATTTCATGGATGAACTTTGATTATAAGAAAAATGGTGGAAAGAAAAGCTTTTCTCGCAAATCCAAAGTATTAATATTGTGTATCCCAATGTGGAGAACATGATTGTAGTGCCAATAACAAAAAGAATAGCGATTATTATGGGTACCCAAGTTTGTCTCATTTCATGGATGAACTTTGATTAATGAGGAAAATAAGGGAAAGAAAAGCTTTTCTTGCAAATCCAAAGCATCAATATTGTGTATCCCAATGAGGAGAACATGATTGTAGTGCCAATAACAAAAAGAATGAAGATTATTATGAGCATCCAAGTTTGTCTTATTTCATGGATGAACTTTGAGTATAAGAAAAATGTGGAAAGAAAAGCATTCCTGCAAATCCAAAGCATCAATATCGTGTATCCCAATGTGGAGGGGAGTAGTGCCCATAACAATAATAATGGAGATTATTACGAGTATCAAAGTTTGTCCTATTTCAAGGGTGAACATTAAGTAGAAAGAAAATATGGAAAGAATAGCTTTTCTTGCAAATCCAAAGCATCAATATCATATATCCCAAAGTAGAGAACATGATTATAGTGCCAATAACAAAAAGAATGGAGATTATTATGGGTGTCTATGTTTGTCTCATTTCTTAGATGAACTTTAATTATTAGGAAAATGGTGGAATACAAGCTTTTCTTGCAAATCCAAAGCATCAATATCGTGTATCCCAATGAGGAGAACATGATTGTACTGCCAATAACAAAAAGAATAGAGATTATTATGAGTATCCAAGTCTATCTTATTTCATAGATGAACTTTGACTATAAGGAGAATGGTGAAAAGAAAAGCTTTTCCTGCAAATCCATAGCATCAATATCATGTATCCCAATGTGGAGAAGAAGATTGCAGTGCCCATAATAATAAGAATAGAGATTATTACGAGTATTAAAGTTTGTCCCATTTTACGGGTGAACATTAACTACAAGGAAAATGGTGGAAAGAAAACCTTTTCTTGCAAATCCAAAGCATCACTATCGTTTATCCCAATGTGGAGAACATGATTATAGTGCCAATAACAGAAAAATAGAGATTATTATGAGTATCCAAGTTTATCTCATTTGTTGGATGAACTTTAATTATTAGGAAAATGGCAAAAACAAGGCTTTTCTTGCAAATCCAAAGCATCAATCTTGTGCATCCGAATGAGGAGAACATGATTGTAGAGCCAACAATAAAAATAATAGAGATTGTTATTGGTATCCAAGTTTGTCTCATTCACGAATGAACTTTGGTTATATGGAAAATGGTGGAAAGAAAAGCTTTTCTTGCATATCCAAATCATCAAATCGTGTATCCTAATATGGAGAACATGATTGTAATGCCAATAATAAAAAGAATGTAGATTATTATGGGTATCCAAGTTTACCTTATTTCATGGATGAACTTTAATTATAAGGAAAATGGTGGAAAGAAAGCTTTTCTTGCAAACCGAAAGCATCAATATCTTGTATCCCAATGAGGATAACATAATGGTAGTGCCAATAGCAATAAGAATGGAGATTATTATAAGTTTCCAAGTTTGTCTCATTTAAATGAGAAACTTTGATTAAAGGAAAATGGTGGAAAGAAAAGCTTCTTTTGCAAAACCAAAGCATCAATATCGTGTATCACAATGTGGAGAACATGATTATAATGCTAATAACAAAAGGAATGGTGATTATTATAAGTATCCAAGTTTGTCTTATTTCACGGATGATCATTGATCATAAGGAAAATGCTGGAAAGAAAAGCTTTTCTTGCAAATCCAAAGCATCATTATCGTGTATGCTAATATAGAGAACATGATTGTAGTGCCCATAACAATAAAAGTGGACATTATTATAAGTATCGGAATTTGTCACATTTCACAGGTGAACATTAATTACAAGGAAAACGGTGGAAGGAAAAGCTTTTCTTGGAAATTCAAAGCATAAATATCATGTATCACAATAGGGAGAACATGATTGCAGTGGCCACAACAAAAGGAATAGAGATTATTACGAGTATCAAAGTTTACCCATTTCACAGGTGAACATTAATTGCAAGGAAAATGGTGGAAAGAATAGCTTCTGTTTCATATCCAAAGCATCAACATCGTTTATCCCAATGTGGAGAACATGATTGTAGTGCCAATAACAAAAAGAATGGAGATTTTTTTTAGTATCCAACTTTGTCTCATTTCTCGGATGAACTTTAATTATAAGGAAAATGGCAAAAAGAAAAGCTTTTCTTGCAAATCCGAAGCATCAATATCGTGTATCCCAATAAGGAGCAAATGATTGTAATGCCCATAATGAAAAGAGTGGAGATTATCACGAGTATCAAAGTTTATCCTATTTCAGAGGTGAACATTAATTACAAGTAAAATAGTGGAAAGAAAAGTTTTTCTTGCAAATCCAAAGCATCAATATTGTATATCTAATAAGGAGAACATGATTGTAGAGCCAACAACAAAAAGAATGGAGATTATTATGGGTATCAAAGTTTGCCTCATTTCTCAGATCAACTTTGATTATAAGGAAAATGGTGGAAAGAAAAGCTTTTCTTGCAAATTCAATGCATCAATATTGTGTATCCCCATATGGAGCACATGATTGTATGGCCTATAACAAAAGGAATGTAGATTATTATGAGTATAAAAGTTCATCCCATTTCACAGGTGAACATTAATTTTAAGGAAAATGGTGGAATGACAAGCTTTTCTTATAAATCCAAAGCATCAATATTGTGTCTAATAAAGAGAACATGATTATAGAGCCAACAACAAAAAGAATGGAGATTATTATGGGAATCCAAGTTTATCTCATTTCACATATGAACTTTGATTATAAGGAAAATGGCAAAAAGAAAAACTTTTCTTGCAAATCCAATGCATCAATATCGTGTATCTTAATGAGGAGAACATGATTGTAGTGCCAATAATAATATGAATAGCAATTATTACGAGTATCAATGTTTATCCTATTTCATGGGTGAACAATAAATACAAGGAAAATGGTGCAAGGAAATGCTTTTCTTGCATATTCAAAGCATCAATATCGTGTATCCCAATATGGAAACCATGATTGTAGTGCCCATAACAATAAGAATGGAGATTATTATGCGTATCCTAGCTTGACTTATTTCATGGGTGAACTTTGATTATAAAGAAAATGGTGGAAAGAAGGCTTTTCTTACAAACTAAAAGCATCAACATTGTGTATCCCAATGTGGAGAACATAATTGCAGTGCCAATAACAAAAAGAATGGTAATTTTCTGAGTATCCAAGTTTGTCTTATTAAACGGATGAACGTTGAATATAAGAAAAATGGTGGAAAGAAAGCCTTTTCTTGCAAATCTAAAGCATCATTATCTTGTATGCCAATGTAGAGATCAGGATTGTAGTTCCCATAACAATAAGAATGGACTTTATTATGAGTATCAAAATTTCTCACATTTCACAGGTGAACATTAATCACGGGGAAAATGGTGGAAGGAAAAGCTCTTCTTGCAAATCCAAAGCATTAATATCATGTATCCCAATGGGGAGAACATTATTGCAGTGGCCATAACAAAAAGAATGGAGATTATTAGGAGTATCGAAGTTTGCTCATTTCATGGGTGAACATTAATTGCAAGGAAAATGGTGGAAAGAAAAGCTTTTCTTGCAAATCGAAAGCATCAATGTTGTTTATCCTAATGTGGAGAACATGATTGTGGTGCCAATAACAAAAAGATTAGAGGTTATTTTGAGTATCCAAGTTTATCTCATTTCTCGAATGAACTTTGATTATGAGGAAAATGGCAAAAAGAAAAGCTTTTTTGCAAAAACAAAGCATCAATATTGTGCATCCCAATAAGGAGGACATGGTTGTTGTGCCCATAACAACAGGAAAGTAGATTATTACGAGTATCAAAGTTCATCCCATTTCATGGTTGAACATTAATTTCAAGGAAAATGGTGGAAAGACAAGCTTTTCTTGCAAATCCAAAGCATCAATATTATGTGTCTAATGAGGAGAACATGATTGTAGGGCCAACAACAAAAAGAATGGAGATTATTATGGTTATCCAAGTTTGTCACATTTCCTGGATGAACTTTGATTATAAGAAAAATGGTGGAAAGAAAAACTTTTCCTGCAAATCCAAAGCATCAATATCGTGTATCCTAATATGGAGAACATGATTGTAGTGCCCATAACAATAAGAATGGAGATTATTACAAGTATTAAAGTTTGTCCTATTTCACAAGTGAATATTCGTTACGTGGAAAATTGTGGAAAGAAAAGCTTTTCATGCAAATCCAAAGCATAATATCGTGTATCCCAATGTGGAGAACATGATTGTCGTGCCAATAACAAAAAAAATGGATATTGTTATAGGTACCCAGGTTTGTCTTATTTCATGGTTGAACTTTGATTATGAGGAAAATGGTGGAAAGAAAAACATTTCTTGCTATTCCAAAGAATCAATATCATGTATACCAATGTGGAGAACATGATTGTTGTGCCAATAAGAAAAAGAATTGAGATTATTATGGGTAGCACTGTTTATCTCATTTCATGGATGAACTTTGATTATAGGGAAAATGGTAAAAAGAGAGGCTTTTCTTGCAAGTCCAAAGTACTAATGTCATGTATCCCAATAAGGAGAACTTGATTGTAGTGCTAATAACAATAAGAATGGCGATTATTACGAGTATCAAAATTTATCCTATTTCACGAGTGAACATTAAATACAAGGAAAATGGCGCAAAAAAAGCCTTTCTTGCAAATCCAAAGCATCAATATCATGTATCCCAATATGGAGAACATGATTGTAGTGCCCATAACAATAAGAATGGAGATTATTACGAGTATCGAAGCCTGTCCCATTTCATAAGTGAACATTAGTTACGAGGAAAATGGTGGAAAGAAAAGCTTTTCTGGCAAATCCAAAGCATAATATCGTGTACCCTAATATGGAGAACATGATTGTAGTGCCAATAAAAAAAAGAATGGAGATTATTATGAGTACCCATGTTTGTTTAATTTCACGGTTGAACTTTAATTATGAGGAAAATGGTAGAAACAAAAGCATTTCTTGCTATTCCAAACACCAACATCATTTATCCCAAAGTGGAAAACTGATTGTAGTGGTAATAACAAAAAGAATGGAGATTATTATGAGTATCCAAGTTTGTCCTACTTCTCGAATAAACTTTGATTATAAGGAAAATGGCAGAAAGAAAAGCTTTTCTTATAAGTCAAAAGCATCAATATCGTGTATCCCAATAAGAAGCACATGATTATAGTGCCCATAACAAAAAAAATAGAGATTATTACATGTATCAAAGTTTATCCGATTTAATGTGTGAACATTAATTACAAGGAAAATGGTGGAAAGAAAAGGTTTTCTTTCAAATTCGAAGCGTCAATGTTGTGTATCTAATAAGGAGAACATGATTGTAGAGCCAACAGCAAAAAGAATAGAGATTATTATGGGTATCCAAGTTTGTCTCATTTCTTGGATGAACTTTGATTATAAGGAAAATAATGGAAATAAACGTTTTTCTTGTAATTCCAAAGCATCAATATCGTGTAGCCCAACGTGAGGAGCATAATTGTAGCGCCAATTACAAAAAGAATAGACATTATTATGGGTATCCAAGTTAATCTCATTTTATGGATAAACTTTACTTATGAGGAAAATGGCAGAAAGGATAGCTTTTCCAGCAAATCAAAAGCATCAATATCATGTATCGCAATTTGAAGAGCATGATTGTAGTGCCCATAACAATAAGAGTGGAGATTACTACGAGCATCGAACCTTAACCTATTTAACGGGTGAACATCAAATACAAGGAAAATGGTGCAATGAAAAACTTTTCTTGCAAATCCAAAGCATCAATATCATGTATCCCAATGTAGAGAACATGATTGTAGTGCCTATAACAATAAGAATGGAGATTATTACGAGTATCAAAGTTTGTCCCATTTCACGGGTGAACATAGTTACTAGAAAAATGGTGGAAAGAAAAGCTTTTCTTGCAAATCCAAAGCATCAATATTGTGTATCCCAATATGGAGAACATGATTGTAGTGCCAATAACAAAAAGAATGGAGATTATTATGAGTATCTAAGTTTTTCTAATTTCATGGTTGAACTCTGATTCTAAGAAGAATGGTGGAAAGAAAAGCTTGTCTTGCAATTCCAAAGCATCAATATCGCATATCCTAATGCGGAGGACATGATTGTTGTGCCAATAACAAAAATAATGGAGATTATTATAGGTATCCAAGTTTATCTCATTTCACGAATGATCTTTGATTATAAGGAAAATGGTAGAAAGAAAAGCTTTCCTTGTAGATCCAAAGCATCAATATCGTGTATCCCAATGAGGTCAAGAACATGATTGTAGTGCCAATAACAATAAGAATGGCGATTAATATGAGTATAACAATTTATCCCATTTCATGGGTGAACATTAAATACAAGGAAAATGGTGCAGAGAAAAGCTATTCTTGCAAATCCAAAGCACCAATATCGTTTATCCCAATGTGGAGAACATGATTGTAATGCCCATAACAATAAGAATGGAGATTATTACGAGTATCGAAGTTTGTCCCAATTCATAGGTGAACATTAGTTACGAGGAAAATGGTGGAAAAAAAAGCTTTTCTTGCAAATCCAAGGCATCAATATTGTGTATCCCAATGTGGAGAACATGATTGTAGTACAAATAACAAAAAGAATAGAGATTATTATGGGTATCCTAATATGTCTCATTTTGCGAATTGACTTTGATAATAATGAAAATGGTGGAAAGAAAAGCTTTTCTTGCAAATGCAAACATCAATATCGTGTATCCCAATAAGGAGAACATGATTGTAGTGCCCATAATAGTAACAATGGAGATTATTCGAGTATCGAAGTTTGTCCTATTTTATGGGTGAACATTAATTACAAGGAAAATGGTGCAAAGAAAAGCTTTTTTTGCAAATCCAAAGCATGAATGTCATTTATCCCAATATGGAGAACATGATTGTAGTTCCAACAACAAAAAGAATGAAGATTATTATGAGTACCAAAGTTTGTCTTATTTCTCAGATGAACATTGATTATGAGCAAAATAGTCAAAAGAAAAGCTTTTCTTGCATATCCAAAGCATCAATATTGTGTTTCCTAATGGGGAGAACATGATTCTAGTGCTCATGACAAAAAGAATGGAGATTATTATAAGTATAAAAGCTCATCCCATTTCATGGGTGGCATTAATTACAATGAAAATAGTGGACAAAAAAGCTTTTCTTGCAAATCCAAAGAATCAATATCGTGTATCCCAATAAGGAGAACACGATTGTAGTGCCAATAATAAAAAGAACAGCAATTATTATGAGTATCCAAGTTTGTCTTATTTCACAGATGAACTTTGATTATAAAGGAAAGTGGTGGAAAAAAAATGCTTTTCTTGCAAATCCAAAGCTTCATTATCGTGTATGCCAATGTGGGGAACATGATTGCAGTGCCTATAATAATAAGAAGGGAGATTATTACACGTATCAGAGTTTGTCACATTTCACAAGTGAACATTAATTACAAGGAAAATGGTGGGAAGAAAAGCTTTTCTTGCAAATCCAAAGCATTAACATCATGTATCCCAATGGGGAGAACATGATTGCAGTGCCCATAACAAAAGGAATAGGGATTATAATGAGGATCGAAGCTTGTCCCATTTCACGGGCGAACATTAATTGCACGAAAATGGTAAAACGAAAAGCTTTTCTTCTAAATCCAAAGCATCATCATCGTTTATTCAAATGTGGAGAACATGATTGTACTACCAATAAGAAAAAGAATAGAGGTTATTATGAGTATCCAAGTTTGTCTCATTTCTCGGATGAACTTTGATTATATGGAAAATGGCTGAAAGAAAAGCCTTTCTTGAAAATCCAAAGCATCAATATCGTGTATCCCAATCGAGAGAACATGATTGTAGTGCCCATAACAAAAAGAATAGGGATTATTATGAGTATCGAAGTTCATCCCATTTCATGAGTGAACAATAATTACAAGGAAAATGGTGGAAAGAAAAGCCTTACTTGCAAATCAAAAGCATTCATATCGTGTATCCCAATGTGGAGAACAAGGTTGTAGTGCCAATTACAAAAACAATGGACATTACTATGGGTATCCAAGTTCGTCTTATTTCATGGATGAACTTTGATGATAAGGAAAATTATGGAATGGAAAGCTTTTCTAGCAAATCCAAAGCATTAATATCGTGTATCCCGATGTAGAGAACATGATTGTTGTGCCAATAACAAAAAGAATTGAGATTATGATGGGTACCCAAGTTTGTCTTATTTCACGGATCAACTTTGATTTTAACCAAGATGGTAGAAGGAAAAGCTTTTCTTGCAAATCCAAAGCATTAATATCATGTATCCCAACAAGGAAAACATAACTGTAGTGTAAATAACAAAAAGAATGGCGATTATTACGAGTATCGAAGTTTGTCCTATTTTAGGGTGAACATTAATTACAAGGAAAATGGTGGAAAGAAATGTTTTTCTTGCAAATCCAAAGCATCAATATCATGCATCCCAAAGGAGTGGATATGTTTCTAGAGCCCACAACAAAAGGAATGGAGATTGTTACGAGTATCGAAGTTTGTCCCATTTCACTGGTGAACATTAATTGCAAGGAAAATGGTGGAAAGAAAAGCTTTTCTTGCAATTCAAAAGCATCAATATCATGCATCCCAATTGAGAGTACATGATCATACTGCCTATAACAAAAAGAATGGAGATTATTATGAGTATAGTAGCTTGTCCCATTTCATGGGTGAACATTAATTACAAGGAAAATGGTGGGAAAAAAATGCTTTTCTTGCAAATCCAAAGCATCAATATCATGCATCCCAATGTGGAGAACATGATTGTAGTGCCAATAACAAAAAATAATTAAGAATACTATGGGTATCCAAGTTTGTCTCTTTTCAAGAACCTTGATTATAAGAAAAATGGTGGAAAGACAAGCTTTTATTGCAAATCCAAAGCATCAATATCATGTATCCCAATGTGGAGAACATGATTGTTGTGCCAATAGCAAAAAGAATGGAGATTATTATGGGTATCCAAGTTTGCCTCATTTCACAGATGGACTTTGATTATAAGGAAAATGGTAGAAAGAAAAGTTTTTCTTACAAATCCAAAACATCAATATCGTGTATCCCAATAAGGAGAACATGATTGTATTACCAATAAGA
The DNA here is from genome assembly GCA_038382065.1 of Adansonia grandidieri. NCBI lineage: Eukaryota > Viridiplantae > Streptophyta > Magnoliopsida > Malvales > Malvaceae > Adansonia > Adansonia grandidieri. Next base: position 205 of record JBBYHK010020007.1, on the reverse strand, counting down.
AAAAGAATGGAGATAATTATGAGTATCCAAGTTTATCTTATTTCACAAATGAATTTGATTATAAGGACAATGGTAGAAAGAAAAGCTTTTCTTGCAAATCCAAAGCATAAACATCATGTATTCTAATATGGAGAACATGATTGTCCTGCCCATAACAATAAGAATGGAGATTATTATGAGTATCCAAGTTTGTCTCATTTCACGA
>JBBYHK010019978.1:0-10791 GCA_038382065.1 Adansonia grandidieri | reverse complement strand
CCGAATCTTCTTGCATATCTTTACCATGATATTCATGTTGATTCTTTGCTGGTTTGATGATTTTTAATGGTTTGTTTGTGGTATTTTACCATATAGGGGTTAAAATGTAATTTTACAAAGTTTAAGGGTTATTTTGCAAAAAAAATTTTGGTTAGGGCAAGGTATTTGGCCAAATCTTTATTGATATATTGACTGCATTTTCATACATAATTTCATACGATTTTTATAATTTTTAGATTACTTTATTATGTAGGAACTAAAATGAAGTTCTAGAAAGGTATAGTAGCAAATTTTTATATTAAAGGGGTAAAATAGTCATTTTACTGGTTTTAAAAATTTCTATTATTCCTATAGCATTCCGCAGGGGTATAGAAATATTCAAAACTTTTCGTATTTGTTCAGTTTTTTGAAGAATACGGAATGTACTTTTCAAAAACCTAAGGGCATTTTGGTAATTTTGCTCATCGAGACTCTTTTATGCTAGAGGTGAGCATTTCAGGACTCTTTTACCCTCTTGAGGTCATTTTATTGTCCATTAGAGGTATCGGGATACTTTCATGTCGAAGGTATATCCCAAGGGCATTTTTGTGATTTTCTTCACCAGACGCTTTTATGCCAAAGGTGCACGTTTAGGATTGGTTTAGCCTTTTAAGATCATTTTAAGGTCCATTAGGGTTACTGGGGTACTTTCATGTCGAAGGTATGCCCTAAGGGCATTTTGGTCATTTTACTCACCGGGATACTTTTACGCCGAAGATAAATTTTTAGGATTGGTTTAACCTACCAAGATCATTTTAAGGTCTATTAGGGCTATCGGGGTACTTTCATGTCGAAGGTATACCCTAGGGGCATTTTGGTTATTTTACTCAACGGGATACTTTTACGCCGAAGGTGAATTTTTAGGATTGGTTTAACCTACCAAGATTATTTTAAGTTCCATTAAGGCTACCGGGTACTTTCATGTCGAAGGTATGCCCTAGGGGCATTTTGGTTATTTTGTGCATCGGGATGCTTTAACACTGAAGGTGAATTTTTTTAGGATTGGTTTACCCTTCCAAAATCATTTTAAGGCTCGTTAGAGTTATCGGGATACTTTCATGTCGAAGGTATACCCTAAAGATATTTTCGTAACTTTGTATTTGAATCATATCTCATGTGAATGCTAGGATACTTTCACATCGAAAGTACACGTTAAGAACATGTCCATCATATTATGTCATTCTTAGGTCATAGAATCTGTGCTTTTATATATAACAAAATTATTTTTATAAATAAGGCAATGTCTCTCAAATAAATTGATATGTTGGATTCCTACTAGTATATGTGAGGAATTCTATAGATTATTTTAATAGCGAGATAACCTTTTCAAATAAGAATTCAAGATTTTTCAGTTTTAAAACAAAATAAAACCTTTCATATTCCGTATGGTTCTCCAACGGGATATGATTGAGAATTTGTGCCCACCTGGTTCCCCGGGAATGTACGAATAATTTTGTGATTTCTAGAAAGATTAAAACTCGACTTTCTCGAAATAATAAACTTTCATAATGAAATACTATAGGAATTATAATTAAACATCCAATGTTGAAACCAAATAAAAATTTAAATTTAAATTAACACATGATTAATAAGGTACCGATTTTTGGGCATCATGAGAGGGTCGATCCTTACTTGTGATTGTAACTAACTCCCAAATTCTTTTATATGATCTTTGGTATGGTGGCTGGCCTCGGAATTAGTATCTTAGGGTTTCGTAACACTCAAAATACACAGTCTGATAGGTGACCAATCTCACCTAGCTTAAATAGATTGGTGGCGACTCCAAATAAATAGTTATTTCGTAATAACTATTCAGGGTTAAATCGAGTGAGTGATTTATCTCGATCACCCAGTCCCCAAAATGAGAAAATGATGATAATGATATGGCATATAGAAATAATAGAATATAAGATAAACTTAACAAATATAGGAGCGAATGCCATTTTAAGTCGGGCTGGTCAGGATTCATATCCAGGCCATATTGCGACAGCTTGGTGACTCCGTTGGGGACAGCTAGAAAGTCAGGCCTAAAATTAATTACGTGTTAACTAAATTTTGATTAATTTGGTTTCAACTAATATTTAACTATAATTCCTGACATTTTCAAAATATATTTTTTTCATTGTATTTTTTACTTATAAATTTCAGTATATATTCTTCATATTTTTCACTAATCCTTTTGTTTCCTTTGAAGCATTATTTTTAGGGGAATTTAGGATATGGGTTTTTACTATTTTTGAAAGTGCTAAGTCATAAAATGTAAGTTGTTCCCCTGCACACACTGTGCAAATACATATGCATTAGATTCTCTTCCACATATACAGAAGGGGCATAGGTACCTAATATTTTAGGAGGGGGCGAAGTAGCTCTGCCTTCTGAGGTGTTAGCCTCTATCAGGGCCAGTGAAAAGCCTACCAAGTGTAAATTCCTATGCCTGCCCAAGATGTTAGCCTCGTTATGGGCATGGAAGATACTACCACTTGAATTGAACCCTTTTCGACATAAACCCGCATGGGTAATGATTAGGGTACCTCGTTTGTTCTTTCCAGATTCGGGGAACAATTCGAGAACCTATTTAGATGTCTAATCCAAACCTCATGTAATGAGCTATAGGACATTCACCTAGTTAGAGCCATACCCAGTTCTAGAGGATACCAAATTAGGTACACATGGGGGAACGCTCTTAACCCTTTATTGTTATGATTTGAGTTTCTTTATATTATTGTATATTGCGTTATTCTGATATATTTTACTTTTATTAATTTGTTATATTACGAAAGAGTTTTTTTTTTTATTTTATTATTCTTCGCATCACATTTATATATATCCTATGGAAATTTACAAATTCATTCATGCACCTACAAAGTTCAAATTCTTATATGGTCATGCATCCATAATTTTTGTAATGTACTAATCCATTTCATTTATTGTATTTTTAAGGATCAAAACATGGGTAATGATTTAGAGGCAAGGGTCCGTATGTTAGAGTTCATCTAAGAAAAGTTCGATCACGAAGTTTGAGGAACAAAAAAATCTGCTCAATAGACTGATAAAATGATTGAGGGTTTATATGGGATAAAAAAAAGAAGAAAAAAGAAAAAGATCATGTTATTGGAAGTATTAGAATACAAAGGCAATGAAATGACTTTGAAGATAATTTTTGGGCTACTTGTCGAATTTTGTAAATATAAGGGTTAAAAATGATTGGAAAAAATGAATTAATAGGCTTGCAAAAATCCTTTAGAAACACTAACATAGTTAGGAAAATGTAGTGATTGCAAGATTAATTCTTTTTGTTACTTTGCTTTTAAATCTTGTAAATATAGTTATGTATGCCCACAATCAATGGATAAGTTAGAGAATTATGGTTCGTGAAACAATACTTGAATTTTTGTTTTTTGATTCTTGCCTCTACAAATCTTTATATCTGGTTCTTAGTTAATTTTGTGGCATCCAATCTATTTCATTAAATGCTACCCCCTTTACTTCATCATTTATTCACTCATTCATGCATTTTTTCATTCATTTACTCATTTTTATGTAATTTTTTTTCTTTTCATTCATTGACAATCATACTAGGGTGTCAACAAAGATTAATACTATCAAGACACATACATATTCATGTAAACTGATTTAAGTTTTTTTTATTTATTTTTTAAGGTGAAATAACGAATCATTAAATGGAAGATACCATACAATAAGGAAGAAATGCAAGCACAAATTTTAAGTTCGATGGAACCACTCAAGTCAAGGAAACCTGTTTACTAACAGTCAGAAGGTATTACCAATACTTCTGCTGGGGATCCGGGGAAGTGCAAGCTGAAATGCAACCACTTTATGGTGTTCAATATATGGAAGCTAGTCCCATAATACATAATTCATACTAACTAAGGGGCAACAGGTAGCATCTGTAAGAAAAAAAAGTAATTCTATCATAGTTGACGAGAACCTAAGAAGTTGAGAAAATAAAGAAATCCATTTGGACAATGTCCTCGACCCTAGCTTTTCCTTGTTCAGTGACCTCAACAGAATTAGATGGTCTCTGCCATTCCAACGAAACCTGGAAAACTCCCTACCCAAGGTGCTATAATTGGAGCATCAGGGTGCAACACTTTTTGTCGAGGATTCCATCAACCAATACATGTTGTTCAATGTGAAGATAATCTGAAGTATCAGTATGATCGATAGGAGATTACTTGGGTGATTCTTTGCTATGCGATGAACTTTTGGATTCATCTTCTCTGCTAAGGAATTTAGTAAAGAGTCATATAGTGGTTGTCCTCACGGCATAATTATGATGAAAAGAAATAACCACGCATCTTATGGAATTCTCTATTTTGAGGACTGAAAGTTTGATGTACCTCTTAATGTTCTATTAGCTTACCTATAGTTCAGCTGAGGATACCAATTTAGTGAAATTCAAAGAGCGGATGGACGACTATTAAGGCTGATTAGTCTAAGGGTCATCAACTTTTTGGTAGTATGCCAATCAGGGGCAATTTCTAACTTGGCTTCAAAATTTTGTACATTTTGATGAAATGAATTTTGATTTATAAATAGTATGCATACTTCCTAACCATGAATTTTGTTTATAATGATTTCCAATATTTAGGATAATGAGAACATTTTGGAAAATTTTTCTTTGGTAGGTGATCACCATTAGTTTGAGCTCTCTCAGAATGGTCTTCACTTGTACATATATAATTCTCCCAAACATTCAGTTATAGACCTTTCACCACTAAAAACTTTCCACACCCAAATGTTCTTTTCTATGGATTCCTTAAAGGTCAAACAAATAGGTTATGCTCCTAAAAGATTCAGATATCGATAGTTTGACATGTATTAAAATAATGAGAGTAATTTCAAGATTTTCCTTATTTTAATAATCTTTTGCTATAATTTTTGTGAAACTCTTCCAAATCCTTAATTCAGGAAGAAAGAGAGTGAACATAAGCCAAAATCTCCTTTTTCTTTTGAGGAAAGCATTTTCAAATCATTTGATACATAAGATATGAGATATGAGATCTTTTTTTAAGCCAATCTGATTTTCTTTCTTAGAAGCTCAACCAATTATTGGCGACTATGAAGCTAATCATATTGAAAGGCATATTTTAAGCCTTTATTAAATGCAGCATCATGCTATTGAAGTATTAATAATGATTTTAAAAGAATAACATTTTTTTCCTATAGAAATGTTTGACTAGTTTAAATGGCTATGTTTGAAATGAAAAATGGCCTTCTTTCTCTATCTTTTCTTAAATGTAGAAAATTATTCCTTTTGCAGCCCCCTTTGAGCCTGATAGTTTATTTTCTTTCTCTAAACCCTAATCAAGGATCACCCTCCATACTGGGGGGCAAGTGAAGCAAAGCTTCAAGATTAGAAGAGGCAAATTCCATTGTAAGGTTACAAGAAGAACAAATCAGACATCATGAAGTAAATTTTAAAGAAGGAAGAAAGTTTAAATTTTAGGTTCAAATATTCCAAATAAAGAATGAATAAAATTTCAAGTTGTTTTAGAATAAAGAATGATGGAAGTTTTGGAGAAAGAAAAAACAAGAAATAAAGAAAAATCAAGAAAATAAAAGTAATAGAAGACAAAAGATTTGTTCATCTTGAAAGACGTGCCAAAATCAACTCTTTCTGAAAAGAATTGATCCTTAATTCAATTACCCTTAAACACTTTATTTGGGTCTATTTATCATTTTCTTTTTAAGCCCTGAACCATGGCCTCCATTACGTACCTAACAAAGTCCATTTTGATCAGACATAGCTATCTGGGTTGTCGAGCTATTCCTAGAAAGCTTTTTAAAATTTTATCTTTTTGAATGATTTTTAAGTCTTTAATAATATGATGGGGCACACTTAAAGGCCAAATAATTACTCCTAAATCAACAAAGATAGTTACTAATCAGAGAGAACCTACCATCCTGATTCAAAAATAACCTAAAACCTTTGAAAATTTCATGACCTCAACAAAAGGTTGAGTCAAATGCCCCGACATTGAATCTTTTCTAAATAACCTTTTAAAACTTTGTACCTAACCTTGAGAATTGATGCTTACCAAAATCAATCCTTTGAGACTTAATGTTTACTAGCATTAGTTTAACACCTGTTAAGCTATTGTATTTGAAGATTAAAAGGATGTTATAACTTGATTGTTTGCCTTTCAAGGAATTCTTTAAAGGAACATCCATCTGAATTTGGTCTACCTCAACTTTGTCATATCAATTTTTGCAAGACAAATTTTAGTAGTGTCACCCATTTGTGCCTCTAAATTCATTTTTTCATCTTATTCAAAGAAGTCCTAAACGATGATCATCCATCTCAAGGAAGTTTTAACATTATGATGAAGATAGCATATCCATTATCCTTAGTATTGGAAAATCCATGGTTGAAATAGTTTTAGAATTTTCATAGATTTTGATCAGGTAAACTTGTACCTCAGGTTAATGAGAAAGTGATCTCATTTTGTAAATCTTGAAATTTTTATAAGTCATGATATTTTTCATGATTTTAATAAAAGTTTGTAAACATGCCTCGAGCATATATTTATCTAATTGATAAGGTTGTATTATTAAGTTGATAAGCATTAATATGATTTTTGATGACCTTTCAGGAAAAATTAAATAATTCCTAGATCCCTAAATAAAGATTAGAAGAAAGATTTCATGGGACAAACATATGATAACCAATTAATGATTTAAACCTTCAACTCCAAGTATGGGAAGAAGCCTTCAACTTCAAGTTCAGCCACGGGCTTCTTTTGACAAAAGAAGGGAAATATCCACAACATCTTATGAAGACACCTTCAAATTAAGGAAAGGTAAACGTGATGCAGAAGGGGAGCAATAATCACATTTATTACCTTAAAATTGAAAGGTAAGTCTTTTATTTTTTCAAATTGATTAAACATCAAATGCTATCCCAAACCCCTTTCATTTGTTGACTTGTCGATTTTATCCCAGTTAACCTTTTTCTTTCTATTGACTTATCTCTTTTTATCCCCGTTGACTTGTCAGCTTTGTCCCGTCCAACCCTTTTATCCTGTTGACTTATCGGCTTTGTCCCGATCAACCCCTTTATCTTGTTGACTTGTCGGCTTTGTCCCAGTCAACCTTTTTATCCCTGTTGACTTGTGGCTTTATCATAGTCAACCCTTTTATCCTTGTTGACTTATTGGCTTTGTCCCAGTCAACTTTTTTTTATCCCCATTGACTTGTCGGCTTTATTTTGGTCAACCTTTTTATCCCTGTTGACTTATCAGCTTTGTCCCAGTCAACCCTTTTACTCGTTGACTGTTAGTTTTATCAAGGTCAATATTTTATCTTGGTTGTCTTTGTTGGTTTTATCCCGATCAACATTTTCTCTTTGTTGATTTGTTTAATTTGTTGATTCTATCTCAGTTAATTTTTTTATCATTGTTGATTTGCTTGTTTTATCCCAATCAACTTTTACCTACGTCGATTTATTGGCTTCGTCCTAGTTAAACTTTTTTCAATTCCGTTTGACGTGATGGTTTAGCCCCAGTTAAACTTCCCTTCATTTTCGTTTGACGTGATGGTTTAGCCCTAGTCAAACTTCCTTTTCATTTCATTTGACGTGATGTTTTAGCCTTGGTCAAACTTTCTTTTCGTTTTGTTTGACGTGATGGTTTAGCCTTGGTCAAACTTTCCTTCACTTTCGTTTGACATGATGGTTTAGCCTTGGTGAAACTCCATTTTCATTTCATTTGACGTGATGGTTTAGCCCTAGTTAGACTCCCTTTTCATTTTGTTTGACGTAATGGTTTAGCCCTAGTTAAACTTCTTTTCACCTTCAGTTGACGTGATGGTTTGCCCTAGTTAAACTTTCTTTTCATTTTGGTTGATGTGATGGTTTAGCCCTGGTCAAATTTTCCTTTCATTTTGTTTGACGCGATAGTTTAGCCCTGGTTAAACTCTATTTTCACCTCCGTTTGACGTGATGGTTTAGCCCTGGTCAAAAATTCTTTGTTTGACATAATGGTTTAGCCCTGGTCAAACTTTTTTTTCATTTTGGTTGACGTGATGGTTTAGCCCTGGTAAAACTTTCTTTTCATTTCGGTTGATGTAATGGTTTAGCTATGGTCAAACCTTTTTTTCATTTTGTTTGACGTGATGGTTTAGCCCTGGTCAAAATTTTCTTTTCATTTCATTTGACATGATGGTTTAACCCTGGTCAAACTTTCTTTTCATCTCGTTTGACGTGATGGTTTAGCCCTGGTTAAACTTTCTTTCACTGTCATTTGATGTGATGGTTTACCCCTGGTCAAACTTTCTTTTACTATTATTTGACATGATGGTTTTGCCTCCTCAAACTTTCTTTTGTATTTCATTCAACGCAATGGTTCAGCTTTGGTCAAACTTGTTACTTTTAACTTTGGGTATTTGTCTTGTACCCTTTGTCTACCCATTGGCTTGGTCCTAGGTAACTCTTTTCATTTGTTAACCTAACTATTCGGTCTCAGTCAATTTGTCTTACTGGTTCGTTTGTGCGTTTTTGCCCCAACCAACTCATTTTTAATATTAATTTCACCATAGGTTGAAAGTTCCTTTTCTAATCAATGAGCTTTAATATGTATGTTTGTATCTCATTTTCCTTTCATTTTGCCGCCTAGATGAAATTGCGTCTATTTGGTCTTTGTCCTATTCCTGATTCTTAACAACGGACAAAGAGAGGTAACTGTAGACATCTAATTTCATCCAGGTCTCTTTTTTGATAATCTTGAATACCCGAGATCGAGAACTTAATGGCCATTCTCATTGGGAATAATCCTTTCCTTATGAACAAAACCTTTTTGGTCATAATTTAAACAGTCGTAAGTTAACGTAACAAAAATGTTATATTTTGGTCTCAAATTTTGGATATACAAAATGAATATTTAAGAGAAAGATTATTTTTTTTATTATTTCGTTTCAAATTCTAAAAATCTATTTTTGAAAATGTTACCACAGTAAATTTTCCATTCTTAGGAATTTTATGAGAACCTTTCTGTTAAATTTGAGAAATTAACTTTCATATATTTTTACCAATACCTATGTGGTATTTATGCTAATATGCACTCCAAAAATTAGAAATATTCAATGGAAATTTTATTGGCATTTTATACGCCAAGGTGTCAAGTTGCTCATTTTTGTAATTAATTTTGATTTTTTTTAGTATCGTGAGTATTGTACTCGTAAAATATTTTTAAATATCATTTCAAATTTTTAATTTTAATTTTTATCGTTTTATAAATTAATATTTTGAATAATATAATTTATTTAATTCATTTACAATTTTTAGTGTACTTTTTGAAAATTTTCTCAGTTCTAGAATACAAACTTTTCATTATTCGTAAAATTTTTTTGTTGAATTTTTTCGAGTTTTAAATTTTAAAATTCTTCAAATATTCACATTAAACTACCATTGAATCAGTTTTTTTAAATTTCACTTGTTTGTTATGAATTTTAGATTTTTTTTTGTTTCAATATACGAATTTTTTTACCCTATAATTTTTGGTGGAGATTTTCCTTAGTTTATGATTTTTAAAATTCTTTAAATACTATTATTTAACTCATATTAAATCAGTTTTGAAAATTTTAATTTATTTTATGAGTTTTAGAATTTCTTCTGTTACGGAGATACAGATTTTATACTCCGTAATTTTTTCGACGAGATTTTTTTTGAAGTTTTTAATTTTTAAATTTCTTTAAATATTATTATTTCATCCATATTAAATCAGTTTTGACAGCTTTAATTTATTTTATGAGTTTTAGAATTTTTTCTATTATTAAGATACAAAGTTTTTTTTTTACCCGTAAACTTTTTCGATAGGATTTTTTTCTAAATTTATAATTTTGAAAATTCTTCAAATATTATTGTTTAAATCATGTTAAATCAATTTATTTTATGAGTTTTGCATATAATAATTTTTATTCGATAAGATTTTTCTCGTATAATTGTACGAGTTTTGGAGCTCTAATCAGTTTTATTTATTTCATTTTCAAATTTCATTTATGATTATTAATTTGTAATTTCTTGTTTTATTATTATTTTCTTGCAATTATTAATTATTTTCAACTAGTTTCATGGAAACTAATTTAGTTGATATTTAATATTCTCTAACCAATTTTGTTGGTTTCTAAGTACCAATTACATGATATTTCCTAGGCAATTATGACAAAATATTTTGAATGACCTTTGGTGGATTGTCAAATTAACGCAAATTGTAACTTTTTATGCTAATTATGAAAAAAATATGGTAAAAAGGAAAAAGGTTTTTTTTTCTTTGACTTTTTTTCTTCCATGCCTCCTTGGAAGCATCGGCCAAGAGGATTTGGGAATCCTCTTGGCTGATCCTCCCCCTTTTACAAAGGGGGAGGATGTGTTTTGATTACTTTTTTTTGTGGCTAGAAAAAAAAAAACAAAAAACCAAACACTTAGTTTTTTTTTTCTTTTTTTCAAAGTTCTTCCTTAAGGGATTATCTTTCTTTTCCTCTCTTCATTTTGATTCATTCTCATCCTCTTTCACAAGCCAGTATCATGTTAAGGCTCATGGATTCTCATCCATGTTGAAAGGCTAAACATGGTGTTTTTTTTTTTTTTATTTTTTTCTTTATTTTTTGCATTTTTTGGGCTAAACTTTGTGTACACACACATATATATATAATATTATCATGTTATTATAATCTTGGTTTTGTTGTATTTATGTTGATGTCTCTTTCATGTTATTGTGAGGTTGATATGATGAT
>JBBYHK010019967.1:0-10792 GCA_038382065.1 Adansonia grandidieri | reverse complement strand
TGATTAATTCAAAAGTCTAAATTCGTAATCTGATATGTGTTTTAATCTTTCCTGATGCAAAGAAATGAGTTAAAATCCAGTTTTGGATCAATGGTGGATGAGTCAAAAGTGCCGAACCATGAAAATGGCCTTCATTTATCGATACATTGCATAATGTATCGATACATTTCATCCAAAAACCTTGTGTGCATCGATACAATGAACATTGTATGGATACAATCGATATAATGATCTTTGTATCGATACTATAAACCATTGTATTGATACATGTTGATATATATTGATACATTTCTTTACAAAATGCATGTTTTGGTCCTGGCATGGCCTAGTATCAATACATGAGGTCTTGTATCGATACAGAGGCTTATGTATCGATACATCTACATATTGTATCAATACAACACGTTGGAGCATTGTATCGATACATGAGAACCATGTATCGATACATTCAAGTAAAATTATGAATTTTCTTGTATCTTTTGTCCTTGGACACCTTGAACCATCTTTGTATTTACCTTTGATAGGATCCCTAGGCCTTCTTGGCATCCTCAAAATACTTTTTGTCAGGCAATGTTCATCTCCCCCTTTTATGTCCATGCTCCAGATTGCTAAAAATTAACTCGAACAAAATAAGGTGTTTACACTAAGCAAGGAGGTAAAAAGGCTGTGATAGCCTGCAATTGGAGATATGCCTGCCATACTCTTACAACCATATATCTTGTGAAAATGACCTTTTTCATTGGTTGTTTGGGCTTTAAAATCTATTTAAATTCAATCATAGGCCCAAAGCCAAGGCTTGCAATGTTTTATGACAGTTTTTTGGTGCTAAAAAGATGTTTGAATCATATTTTTAATGGTTGAAAAATGATCTGAGTAAGGCAAAATGCCTTACTATATCTATACAAAACATGTTGTATCGACACATAAGGCAATTTTTAGCCTGAGTATCGATACAAAGAGGTGAGTATCAATACTAAGAGCAAAAATTGTTTCTAGTCTTGAGACTTAAAGGTCTGCATCGATACTCCATAGACATGTATTGATGCTCATGCTTATGTATTGATATATTTCACCAAAAATCACAACTTTAGTTATTGTAAAGGTCTATATCAATACAAACATGCCAGGTATCAATACCACACCTTGGGTATCAATATTGAACCCTCTTCTATCGATACTACATGCAAAAATTTAAGTTTTCACATCGTAAAGGCCTCGTGTCAATACTCATGCACCAATATAACTTGTACGTACTTGTGGCTTCTCAATTTACCTCAACTTGGTCACAATCAATAGGAATTTCATTTGTGTATTCATTTGAATGACCTTGTTGACACCATGAAAAGTAGCCTTTGATGCCTTCTATTTTCGTTAGTACAGCCTATAGGCATTTTAGACCTTCCCAAAAAATGTTTTTTTGCCTAGCATCGTGTCGCCTAATAGTGCCTAGAGACATGGCACCTGACAGTCGTCCCCTAGCTTTTCTTTCCATTTTTTGATTTTATCATCATTTACCTAACGCTTAGGATGCTAGAAACTAGTCTGGATAAAATGAGATGTCTACGACTGCCCCTTTTTGGCCATTGCTAAGTATTAGGAATAGAGGAAAGATAAATAAACACCATTTTATTTGGTTGGGATGATGGATTTATGTGCTTGCTGAGAAGTGGAGAGTTATTTAGTATCATATCAAGGTGGGTTAAACAACTTATAGAAAAAAAGATTTTGATGACTTTTGTAGGGCTTGACCTCCTTACTAGGTTATTTTTTAGGTTTTTTTTTTCAAACAGGTGCCACCAGCTTATGTAGGCTTCAAGGTAGGTAAAGAAAGACGTCTAATTTTTCATGGACTATGGTAGACAAGTGCCACCAACTTGTATGGGCTTTAAGGTAAGTAAATAAAGATATCCAACTCTTTGTGAACTAAGGCAAATAGATGCCACCAGCTTTGTGTGGGCTTTAATAAATGTCCTGCTCTTTGGGGACTGAGGTAGGTAGTTACCACCAACTTGTGTGGGCTTTGAGGTAGGGAAGCATCCTACCCTTTGGGGATTGAGGTAGGTAGTTATGGGCTTTAAGGTAGGGAAGTGCCCTGCTCTTTGAGGACTGAGGTAGGAAGTTACCATCAGCTTGTATGGGAATTGAGGTAGGGAAGCGTCTTGCCCTTTGAGGACTAAGGTAGGTAGTTGCCACCAGCTTGTATGGGCTTTTATAAGTATCTTGCTGTTTAAGGACTGAAAGAAAATAAGTTTAGGATACTTCTTTTAGATGATTTTTAATAAGGTTAAAAATACTTACTTGAAGCCTTATGAGGTTTCTTAAAATAAAAAAATTGTACTTTAGGTTCCCTATAAATTTGACTTCTATATATGGGAGCTAATACCTATAAGATATTAAATGTTGCACAATGCATGAAGATGCAAATGCTTGCCTAAATTATGCAAGGGTGATGACTTTAAAGGCCTAATCTAATGGTTAGTTTTGGGCTTCCTTTGGCATTGGTGAGGTAGCCTTTTGCCCAGGGTCTATTAATCTTGCTTTAGATTTTCAGAGGCTTTAAATGTTAAGGTTGTCTCTTTTTCACAGGTACAGGAGGTCCACAACCGCTTACTGAAGAGATTTTAAGCATATTCTCCAGATGTAGGGTCCTAGGGCAAGATCGATTGTGGCCCTAAGAGTTCATTCTTGGTATTTAAGCATGAAACAAAAAAATTCTGCAAAGTTTTATCTTTCAAAGTAATGCTAGGAAACCCTGCTATCAGTATTTTTGTTCATTAAGCATTATTAATTAAATGATAAACATGATGCAACATAAAATACAGTGCTAAAAAATGATTATGAGAGAAATCAAGTAATATCTTTATTCAAAGAAAAATGGTACAAATTATGACCAACTTATAAGATTATGGAAGGTTTTGAAATACAAAACAGATAAGAGAAGTCTTTCTGGCCGATTAACTCTAACATTGATGACATGAATTTTCCACTGAGTGCTTTTGGAGATTTTTTTTGAGCAGTTGATCCTTTTGGTGCTAGCAACTCATAAGAAGATCCTTTAGATTCCCTATGGTAGGATGAAGGCCTCAAAGTTAGGTAGTTTTCATTTTTCAAGTGTAGGTGTGGATGAGGTTTAGTGGTGCTTGGTCAAAATAAAATAGATGGGTTAGGTTATGACTTGGTTTGATCATAGTGGTGAATATAGGAACTAGGTTTGGTTGCTTAAGCCACCCTTTTAGGTTTTTAATTTAAACTATTTTTTTTATTTTTTTGTGAGTGGTAAATAAAGGACTAAGGGAATGTCCTTTGGGGTTTTTGTCTTAAAGTCTCTTCAAGCATAGTATTTCTTAATATAATCAAAGTTCACAGGATTAGGGAGGTCATTGCCATCCATCTTGGTTAAGATTAGGGCTCCTCCAAAAAATACACATTTCACTATATACAATCTTTCCCAATCTAGGGTCCATTTTCCTCAAGCATCCTTATGGATTAGGAGAATTTGTTTGAGCACCAAGTCACCTTTTCAGAATTGATGAGGGTAGATATTTTTGTTATGGGCTTGCATCATGCGATTTTGATACATCTGCCTGTGATAGTTGGCTTAGATTCTTTTCTCTTTAATGAGATTAAGCTGCTTATATTGGCTCTTAACCCATTCAGCTTCTTCAAGTTAGGATTCCATCAGGACTCTAAGCGAAGGGATTTCAATTTCAATTGGCAAGACAACCTCTATGCCATAGACCAAGGAAAATTGGGTAGCACCCTTAGAAGTTTGTACGACCATGCGATAAGCATGTAAAGCAAAAGGTAACTTTTCATGCCAATCTTTGTATGTCTCAGCCATCTTTTCAACTATCTTCTTGATATTCTTATTGGATGCTTCAACTACTCCATTCATTTTTGGATTGTATGGGACGAAGTTTCAATACTGAATTTTAAACTAAAAGCAGACTGCTTGTATCATCTTGTTTTTTAGGTTGCATGCATTACAATAATGATTTGTTTGGGAAGACCATATCTAAAGATGATGGCTCATTTCCCAAATTTACGCATGACATATCTAGTGACGTTGGCATAAGAAGCTGCCTTTACCTATTTGGTGAAATAATCAATCACGACTAAAATAAACCAATGCCCATTAGAAGCCTTGGGGATAATTAGTCCAATCATGTCAATGCCCCATAGAGAAAAGGGCCATGGAGCTGTCATAACATGTAGAGGTGTCAGTGGGACATGGATCTTGTCAATAGAGATTTGGCATTTGTGACACTTTCGATCATAGTCAATGCAATCCTTTTTGAAAGTCAACCAATAATAACCTGATCATATGACTTCTCTTGCCATTTGGTGTCTATTAGATGCTTACCACAAATTCCTTCATGAATTTCTTTAAGTATTCTTTTAGCTTCGAGGCATCCACACATCAGAGTAACACCTGATCCTAGCCTTTGTTGTATAAAGTCTCACCATCCAAAATGAAGTTCACAGCTAATCCTCTGATGATTCTCTTATCAGTTTGGTGGTGCCTTCTGGGTATCATTGATCTTTGATGTACTAAAGGATGTCATGATACCATGGCAAACCATCCTTCTCTTGTTCAACATTCTGGTAATGTGCCAGGATTGAATAGATATTCATTTAGATAGGAGCAATGTCCGATTCTCGATTGACTTTAAACATGGAAGATAAAGTGGCCAAGGCATCAACAATTTGGCTCTCTTCTTGAGGTAGATGTTGAAAGCTAATATCATCAAACTCTTTCTTAAGCTCTAATATTAGATTCCTACAGTGGATTAGTTTAGCATCAAATGTTTGCCATTCTCCCTTCAGTTGGTAAACACGTGATGCTAAACTGATCCACTATGGGAATCTAATATCAGAGCTCAATGAAGAGTTTGATGATATCTACTTTCAACATCTACCTCGAGAGGAAAACCAAATTGCTAACCCCTAGCCACTTTATCATCCATGTTCAAAGTTGACCGAGAATTAGACATCCTCCTATTCAAATGATCATCATACAACTCTGACAAATTTCATAATGTTAAAGAAGAGAATAACGGTTTGCCATGGTATCATGACATCCTTTAGTACATCAAAGATCAACAGTACCTAAAAGACACCATTAAAACTAACAAAAGAACCATTAGATGATTAGCCGCGAACTTCATTTTGGATGGTGGGATTTTTGACAAGAAGGCTAGGATTAGGTGTTACTTTGATGCATGGATGCCTTCAAAGTCAAAAGAATACTTGAAAAAGTTCATGAAGGAATTTATGCTACACATGCCAATAGACACCGAATGGTAAGACAAGTCATGCAATCAAGCTACTATTGGTTGACTTTCCAAAAGGATTACCTTAACTATGTTTGAAAATGCCATGAATACCAAATCTATGCTAACAAAATCCATGTCCCACCAATACTTTTGCATGTTATGATAGCTCTATGGCCTTTTTCTATATGGGGCATGGACATGATTGGACGGATTACCCTTAAAACTTCTAATGGGCATTGCTTCATTTTGGTCATAGTTGATTATTTCACCAAATGGGTAAAGGCAGCTTCTTATGCCAATGTCACCAGATCTATCGTGTGCAAATTTGCAAAATGGGACATCATTTGTAGATATGGTTTTCCTAAATAAATCATTACAGATAATGTGCTTAATCTGAAAAGCAAGAGGATGCAAGCAGTTTACTCTCAGTTTAAAATTCAGCATCGAAACTTCATCCCATACCATTCGAAAATGAAAGGAGCAGTTGAAGTAGCGAACAAGAATATCAAGAAAATAGTTGAAAATATGGCAAAGACATACAAATATGCGCATGAAAAGTTGATTTTTACCTTGCATGCCTATTGCACAGCAATACGAACTTCCATGAGTGTTACCCCATTCTCTTTGGTCTACAGCATGGAGGTTGTCTTGCCAATCGAGGTTGAAATCCCTTCACTTAGAGTCTCGATGGAATGCCAACTTGAAGAAGCTAAATGGGTTAAGAGCCGATATGAGTTACTCAATCTCATTAAAAAGAAAACAATTAAAGCCATTTGTCACAGGTAATTGTATCAAAAACAAATGATGAGGGCCCATAACTAAAAGGTTTGTCCTTGCCAGTTTCTAGAAAGTGACTTGGTACTCAAACAAATTCTCCCGATCCATAAATATACTCATGGGAAATGGACATTAAATTGGGAAAGGCCATATGTGGTAAAACATGTATTCTGTAGAAGAGCCTTAATCTTAATCGAGATGGATAGCAACGACTTACCTAACTTTGTGAATTCTGATTCTATTAAGAAATACTATACTTGAAAAGACATTAGGATGAAAACTTGAAAGGGCATTCTATTGGTCTTTCGCCTATTACTCTCTAGAAATAAAAAAAACAAAAAAAAAGAAAGAAAAGAAAATTACCGTAAGATGAAAACCTGAGAGGGCAGCTGAAGCAACCGACCCCTTTTACCTTATATTCATAACTTGAACAAGACACTAAGTCATAACCTAACCCATTTGTTCTATGTTGACCAAATCTCATCCATACTTGCACTCAAAATATGAAAACTACCTAGCTTTGAGGCCCCCATCCCACTATGAGGCAATCTAAAGAATCTTCTTATGAGTCACCCAGCACCAAAAGGATTGATTGCTCAAAAGAAATCTCTAAAAGCACTCAATGAAGAATTCATGTCATCAGAATTAAAGCCAATCGACCAGGAAGACTTCTCTTATCTTTTTCGTATTTCAAAATCTTTCACAATCTCATAAGTTTGTCACAACTAGTACCTTCTTTCTTTGAATGAAAATACAAGTACTTGATTTCTCACAAAATCTTTTTGTAACCCTGTATTCCAAGTCACATCATGTTTACCATTTAATTGGTAATGCTTGATAAACAAATAAAATTGATAACAGTATTTCCTAGCATTACTTGGAATGATAGAACTTTGCAAGAGCATTGTTTCATGTCAAAAGACTAAGAATGAACTTTTGGGGCCACAACTAGTCTTTCTCCAAGACCTTACATCTTGAAAATGTGCTTAAAACCTTCTCCAAGTAAATAATCATGGACCTCCTATACATTCGAAGAAAAAATAGCCTTAACATTCAAAGCCTCTGGAAATCTATAGCAAAATTAACAAACCCTAAGCAAAAGGCCATATTGTCAAAGCTAAAAAAGGTTAAAACCAACCACTGGATTAGGCTTTTAAAGTCGTTACACTTGCATCATTTAGATAGGTACTTGCATCCCCAAGCATTTTGCAGTATTTAACATCCTATAAGTACCAGCTCTTATGTAAAAAGGTCAAATTTGTAAGGAACCTAAGGTATAATTTTCTAATTTCAAAAAACCTTGAAAGGCCTCAAGTAAGTACCTTTAACCCTATGTGCTCATCGAAAATCACCTAAGAGGGGAATCTAAACTCATTTCCTTCTAGTCCTCAAAGATTAGGATGCCCTTCTTGACTTACCTCAAAACCCACACAAGCTGGTAACATCTACCTACCTTAGTCCTCAAAGAGTAGGATGCTTAATAAAGCCCACACAACTAGTGGCACCTACCTACCTTAGTCCTCAAAAAGCAGGACACTTATCAAAACCCACACAAGCTAGTGGCACCCACTTACCTTAGTCCTCAAAGAGCAGGACGCTTATCAAATCTCACACAAGCTAATGGCACCTACCTACCTCAGTCTTTAAAGAGCAGGATACTGATCAAAGCCTACACACACTGGTGGCACTTACCTATCTCAGTCTTTAAAGAGCAAGACACTTACTAAAGCCAACACAAGCTGGTGGCACTGTCTACCTTAGTCTACAAAGAGCTAGATGTATATCTTTACCTACCTCAAAGCTTATACCAACTAATGGCACTTGTTTAAGGTTAAACCCTAAAAATAACCTAGTACAGAGATCAAACCCTATAGAGCTCATCAAAATTTTTTTTTTGCAAGTTATTCAACCCCTTTCGACATAAGCTAAATAGCTCTTTATGTCTCTACAAGCACATGAATCCATTATCCTAACTGAAGAAAATGGTACCTATTTGTTTTTGCCCTGTTCCTAATATTTAGCAACAACAAAAAAAGGGCAACTGTAGACACCTTATTTCATCTAGGCTAGCCTCTGTCATCCTAAGACTTAAATGAGCGACGTAAATCATTAAATAAAAAAAACTAAGGGATCATAAAACTAGAAGATAAAATCATAAAATAGTGCATGGCAACAAGTGAAAAATTTTTTTGGGAAGGTCTAAAAAGCCTATGGGCCGTATTAAAAGAAAATATAAAAATGAAGTATCAAATGCCACTTTTCATGGTGTCACCAGGGTCATTCAAATGAATACACGATCAATTTCCCACTATTTGTGACCAAGTTAAGGAAAATCGAGAAGCTGCCAGTACGTGCAAGTTATATTGGTGCACAAGCATTGATAGAAGGCCTTATAGTGCCAAAAACTTAATTTTTCATAGGTAGTATCAATACAAGAGGGTTTGGTATTAATACCTAAGATGTAGTATCGATACATTGCCAGTTTGTATCAATACAAACCTTGGTAATTGCTAAAGTTATGGTTTTTGGCAAAATTTATCGATACAAAGCATAAGTATCAAGACAAATCTGTGGAGTATCAATACAGACCTCTAAGTCTGGAGATTGGAAACATTTTTTGCTCTTATATCGATGCACATCTCATTGTATCGATATTCATTGGTAAAAAGTGCCTTGGGTATCGATAAAACATGTTTTGTATCGATACATCAAGGCATTTTTGCCTAGTTCAAACCATTTTTTAGATTTTAAAAATCCAATTCAAACATTTTTTCCACACCAAGAAACTATCATAAATCATTGCAAACCTCAACTATTGGCTTATGATCAAATTCAAACAAAATTTTGGAGCCCCAACAATCAATGACAAAGGTCACTTTTATAAGATATATGGTTGTAAGAAGGTATGGTAGGCATATCTCTAGTTATAGGCTATCACAACATTTCTGCCTCTTTGGTTAGCATGGCAGAACCAACAAAAGGAGAGTCAACTGAGCATGGTAGCTAAATATGTCCCCTGGTGCAGAAAAGAAAGATAAAAAAAATACCCTTACATTGTCTTCTAAAAACAGAGGCTGAGGATTGAATAAAAAACTCCCAGCTAGCTTAAAAAAAAAGACCTTCAGTAATCTTAAAAAAAAAAAGGCTCTCCAGTAAGCTCAAAGACTCTATCCATTCCCAAAAAATCCTCCAGAAACTATAATTCCAAAAATTCACCAAATGCACTATTTCGTTGCCTTTCACCCTCAACCAACCTTCATTCCTGTAGATCCCTAAAACCACTATGAGAACACCTTCAAAAACTAACCTTTCGCATACTTTCATCCTTAAAACACCCAACTAACGACCATATTACCAAAAAGCTTCTTCCTTTTACCATTCTTTTGCTAAATAATAGAAAAAAGAGGGAAGAAATTGAGCTTATATTCACTACTTTAAAGAAAAAAGAGGAAAGTTGAAGCTTCTACTGGTATATTTTCTACCTTGTTCCATACATTTTATGTTTTGATCATACATTTCATTTTACTGAGCCCTTTACGTTGCCTTGACCCTCCTAAGATTCTCATGTGTCATTGTTGCCTTGGTTGTGGTAGTCTTAGGATCTTGATGACCCTCTTGACACTTTGATGTTGTTTAGACATGTAAACTCACAATACTTCATTTTTATCATCACATAGCCTCTGTTCATGTATCTTTTGCCATGTTCCTTCCATATTCACATATCCATCTCATATTTAAATGGTCACCTTAACATGTCTTATGTATGTTCATACATTTTCTTGTGTTTTAAGGAGTCTCATGAAATAAAAATGCTATCTTGATAACTCCAGTATCCTTTTCTTTGTTTAAACATGTTCATATCATCTCCATGCACCCTATCTGTCATTTTCTTGCATTTGTGTCACCTATTTTTCATGTCAAAATGTCATTTTTCTATGTTTGCATGTTTAATCCATGTTTGTCTTTGTATGTGTTGTATTTTGTTCATGATGTCTCCATTAGAATACTTACTTGTTTCTTAAAACCTGATATTTAGATAAATCCCCAAGTTCATGTTACCTCTAATAAATGAAGAATAGCATGGAATTAATGCTTTCATAAAATTAGTCTTCCAATCTTGGGGACAAAGCAAACATTTTAGCTATGGATTCATGATAATACAAGTTTAAAGATGCTGTTTTCCAAGCAAACTTAACCTCTTTTAGTCTAAAAATACTAAGCCTTGATTTTAAGTTTAACACCTTAATGGCATGGTCAACCGATTGTTTTATCATCCGAAACTACTCTAGGATTATGGAATGAACTCATTATGACTGTGTCATTCTTTCCCCTATGTTGTGGATGTTCGACTGTCCATAAATCGAATTTCACCCTCAAGAAACCTGAGATATCAAATAATTCTCCAATTTTTGCTTTAGTAACACTATAGTTTAGACTTGAAAAATCATTTTCGAACCATAACATATTTTTTTTTTTTTTTTTCATATTTTCCCTTAAAAATCATCAAATTACCTTTCTAATAGTGTCTTATTTGCACTTAGATCACCTCGGACGAGGGAGTTATGATTATTTAAACCTTTGCTATTTAAAACCCCTAAAACCAGCATACAACATTCTATTTGGGCCATCTTGGCCCGTTATATGACTTTTATGAAATTTTTAAATATTTCATAAAAGGATCATAAATTTCCCTTTTCGAAAAGGTATTGTTCATGATCTAAGGATTTCGGGTAAGACTT
>JBBYHK010019956.1:0-10792 GCA_038382065.1 Adansonia grandidieri | reverse complement strand
AAGGTAGGAAGCAAGTTATCTTTGAACCAGGTGATTGGGTTTGGGTGCATATGCAAAAAGAGAGGTTTCCACAACAAAGAAAGTCAAAACTTGATGCAAGGGGTGATGGACCATTCCAAGTGTTGGCATGAATCAATGACAATGCATACAAGATCGACTTGCCAGTTGAGTATAACATTAGTGCTACTTTTAATGTTTTTGACTTATCTCCTTTTGGCTTTGATTCAATTTCAAAGATGAATCCTCTGGAAGAGGGAGGGGATGATGTGAGCACAACCATGGTACATTGCAAGAGGAATAGAACCAAAGATTAGCTAGCAATGCTGAATGGACCGGTAATAAGATCAAGAGTCAAGAAGTTCAAAGAAGCACTTCAATCCTACATGGGCAGAATTATAGATGGCATGGAATCTCAAGAGACAATGAGGACTAATGGCATCATATCTAATCAAATGGGGCTGAATTTGCAAAAAGACTCTAATTCTTATTTAATTAATTATTTTAAGTTAGAAGAATAGCTTTGGGTAGCCCACTACTTGTATTTTGCATGTGGGCTTCTTTTTAATTCTTTATGGGCTGTTTTGGTGAGATGGGCTTTTATTAGCTTGCAGCTTATTTAATTTAAACCTTTAGGCTTAATGGACTGTATTTTAGAGATGTTAGGTTTGAGCTTTAGTTATTTTGATGGGAGGCCCATGTTTAAAGGCCTTTTATATCTCTAGGGTTTTTTTTTTGTTTTCAAGGGGTATAAATACCTCATAATGAACATTGGGTGGCAGATTTGCTTATTGGAAAAATATTGAGTTTTTACTCATCTTAGGGAGGATTGCTTGTCTTCTTCTACTACATCAAGAATATAATTCTTATCAAGGTAATTTCTTATGGTGAATTCTATTCTTGTTTTCAAAACAACCTTATCATATGCGTTTCCATTCATATAATTGATTAGGGGTTCATTAGGGTTAGGAATTTCTTCTTGTTCATGTTCTTGGCAAAGTGTATGTTTAAGGGGTTTCGGGTTCTTTAGCCTTGGGGTTCCGTATCAAATGCCACTTTCAAAATGTTGATTATACCCAAGCTTGTGCAATGAATATGGCAATTTAATAGTACGTACAAATTGTATATTTATAGCTATATGAGGTGCTTTTGATCTTATATGGAACAAAATGCTTTGATGCTTTTGCCCAATGCTCAACTATATATGAACCTTAGACTCAACACCAATATCAAGCTTCAAAGCACATGTTATCGTTATCACTAGATAAAACCACCGAGGAATGATTTAGCCTAAGCTGTCATTGCCAAGGCCACCAGTAATTTATTTAACACAATTATAACAAAATTAGAGACATATGCAATTTCTTTAATACATGAAACTTAATAGAGTTGAATCATAAATGCAATAGTGCATGTAAAGGTAATTTCAGCAAGATAGCTCAAGTGAAATGAGTTCAAAAGAATGGAATCCACTTCATTAGGATTTGGGAGAATATATTCATGTATGCCAAAAAGAAGCATTCATATTCTATAAAAATAAATAGTTGGAAGTACTAAAACTATTTCTAACTCAAAAATTGCCTGTGCATATTTATAATAAAAGATGAAATTATTTACTTGCAAGTCTAAAATGTTGTTAACATTGCTCGCATAATCTTATGCCCATGACAAGTCGGGGCATACCTCTTTTATCCATCAACAATACCTATATTTTTAAACACCTAAAGGTAATATTTTCATATAGTGAAGTCTTTTCTATATGTCTATAAAACAATTATGATCATGGTTGCAAACAAGTTATATGTCTGACCTACAGGTAGCTATTCATAGAGAGCTAACTATTTTTATTTTAATAAAAAGTATCGAATGATTTGAATATCTAGAACCTTGCCTTCTAATTATCCCATGACCTTCAATAGCTACTTCTTTGCCACCATAGCCCTATGTAATCATTGTTGGAATTCATTTTTCAATGCAACCATCCTCATACCCTATTGTCACCAACAACCATGATTAGCTTAGCATGTGTGTATCTCATCACATCTTTGTGAAGGAACAATTGGAATTTAGGATGAAAGAAGGCATAGTGGATAAATTTGATAGTTTTTTTCAAAGAAATAAAAATCACGATGAATAACAAGCATGTTCTAGGTATTAAAATATTAAAAAAAAGATTAATATGCATCTTGTTGAACAAAATACATAGAAGTTCCTATATGTCTTATGATGACTCAGAAATAGACCAAAACTAGGAGACTAGGAAACTAACAGATTAGAGAAATCTGCCTATTTAACGTGCAATGAACAATTATGGATCGAGTGATTGGATTAGTCAAGAAGTATGATAAAATCGATGTTATATCAGTTATAGATTGTTGTTTGGAATTTTTTATGTTATTATTGTTTATCAATAACAATGAACAAGAATCTAAGATTAACTTTGTCTACTGAACATGTAATTGAAACAACTGGCTTTAAAAAAGATTTATGTGTAGATAGCTTAGATATATTTGAGCTTGTTATGGCACCAAAGGAAGATTTCTCCATTAAAATCCTAAATGAGGAAGCATATAGCTTGCTTGTTTGTGCTGATGTTGCTAATTACTTAGTTTATGGATCTTGACTTACAACAACTAACCGTAATGTTGCTTTACGAATAAATCTAGTTACAAGAAAGGAGGTTTTTGTATTTTTAATTGTGTAAAAGTCTGTACAAAATTGTTCTACGTATATAGGAAAGTTCTCACCAACTAAGGAAAGAATCATCATAATCACTATCGTAATCTCTAATGTTACTCTAACATTATAATATTTACAACTAACATACAATGATTGATGAGTCACATCATGGTTGGCCCAAGGTAACAGGTCCAAAAGAGGAAGAGTTCAAGTATATGGGCCCAATCACACGATCAAGGGCTAAAAGAGCCAACTTGGTGTATCATGTGCTCGATAAGGAAGATCCTTAAAGATTCTAGAAGTCTTCTAGAGCAAGAAAGTCAGCAGCATCCAAATTAGAAAAGTTTTGGTGTGCAGATTATTACTTCTCTTCAAGGATTTCAGTTTCCTTTTTTAGGAAGGTTTTAATTTCTTAGCTTGCAAGGAAATTAATTCCATTGACTATTTTATTTTCTTTGTGAGCAAGCAATACCTCAATTAATTATTTAGGATTTAGTTTCCTTTTCTTGTAAAGGCCTTTGGCCAAATCCTTTACTATAAATAGGGGACTTTATACTTGTTTTTGGGACATTTAGAGTTGATCAATAAAGTAGTTGATTATTTTTAATTCTTTTCTCTTATCCAAGTCTTTTTGGTGGCGAGTTTGTGAGATTTATCTTTTAGATTTCTCATCCCTAAAAGTGACATCCAACCCTTGTATTAATTGTGGAAGGTTCTTATCAATCAATCAAGTTTATTCCTTCTATCCTTCCAACTTTCAGATTTCAAATTTTTTTCTTCTATTTTCATTTTGAACCATTAGAGACCTATTTCCATTGAGTTTTATTCTTATAAGGCTCATCATTATTGGCATCATAGTTAAGGTTTTTGGGGTTTTAGAGTGATAAACATTATGTCAGAAGGTAGCGAGACCTATACACCACTAAATCCAGGATTGCAACAAGGAATAAGTTTTGAACAAGCTTGTCTTATAGCCCTTGAATGCAATAACAAAAAGCTTAATACATGCATGGATCGGCTTGTGCGTATGGTGGAAAGATTGGCCGTGAATTAGCCACAAAATAATCAGCTGCAACGACAAAGGGTTGATCATGATGAGGGTGATGAGTATAATGATCCGAGCATAGAAGATGAACCTGAAGAAGCACCAAGGCAATGCTGGCAACCAAGAACCTTTGATAATATTAAGATGAAGATTCCACATTTTCGTGCAACAAGCTCTCCTGAAGAGTGCTTAGAACAGGTACAACGTGCTAAGAAAGTTTTTGAGTGTCAAGAATACACCAACGCTAAAAAGGGAAAACTCATTGCTCTAGAGTTTACTGATTATATGGTAGAAGAATCTGAAGGCACAAAGAAGGTGTGAAGGAGAAAATCCAGTCTTAACATGGAGGCTTATGAAGAGGCTTATGGAAATAAGGTTTGTACCTCAATACTATAAGCGAGAGCTATTCCTCAAGTTGCAAACTTTGCAACAGGGAGCCTATTGTGTTGAGGATTACGTTAAAGAGTTTGAGATATTAATGATGTGGTGTAATTTGCAAGAGGCTCAAGAACAAACTATTCCAAGATTCATTAGTGGGTTGCATAAGGAGATTGCAGATTCAGTGGAGTTACAACCATATGCTACATTGAATGACGTGATA
Source organism: Adansonia grandidieri (assembly GCA_038382065.1). NCBI lineage: Eukaryota > Viridiplantae > Streptophyta > Magnoliopsida > Malvales > Malvaceae > Adansonia > Adansonia grandidieri. The sequence continues at coordinate 6,470 of JBBYHK010019956.1, read as the reverse complement.
CATTGGTTGTGAATATTGAAAGGCAACACAAGAGAGGCTACTCTAGGGTAAGTAAACCTTACACCTTGTTTTCTTCATCATCTTATATCTCCAAAATGATCACAAAACATGAAAAAAAGAAAGATCTTATTAAGGTGACTATGGTTGAAAAAAGGAAAAAGAAAGTTGAAAATTCCTAACGTTCAACAAGAAGCCGTGATATCAAGTGTTTTAAGTGCCTTGGGCTTGGACACATAGCTTCTCAATGTCCTAACAAGAACGTAATGATCATCCGTGAATCAGTTGAAGAAGTTGTTAGTGAAGATGAATTAGATCCAAAAGTAGAAGTGGAAGAAGAGCAAGTCGCACCTCTTAAGGAAAGAGAATGGCTTGTTAGTTGTCACAATCTAGCCATATAATCAAAGAAAGATGAGGAACAGTGGAAGAATATCTTTCACACCTGTTGCAACATTAATGGCAAGGTATGTGGTTTAATCATTGATGGTGGGAGTTGCACTAATGTAGCCTCTACCATATTGGTTAATAAAGTAAACCACACTACTACTATAAGCATCCACGTCCTTATCGTTTACAATGGCTAAACAACGAGGGAGACTTGAGGGTTACAGAACAAGTGAAGGTGCCATTTACCATAGAAAGGTACAAGGATGAAGTAATATGTGATGTGGTACCAATGAATGCTAACCATGTGCTTCTTGGAAGACCATGGCAGTTTGATCGAGACGTTATGCATCATGGGAATGCAAACACCTATTCTATTTTTAAGGATGGTAAATATGTGTTATTGACACCTCTCAGTCCTTCCCAAGCAACGCAAGACTAATTGGCAATCTCAAAAGTAAAAAATGAGAGCTTATTTGCCAACAATGGGGGGTAAAACTTTCTCTAATATCCAATGAGATTGTTTATTTGTTGATAGTTAAGAGATTTTAAGGGAAGGTGGAGCTGTCCATCCAAAATTGGATAAGATACTGAAAGAATTTTCAGATTTTTTACTAAAAAAACTTCCAAAAAAGTTACCACCAATTCATGGAATAAAGCATCAGATTGATCTTATATCCGGTTTGACTTTGCCCAATAGACCATTATATTGATGCAACCCAAAAAAAGCTAAAAAGCTTCAACAGCAAAGAATAGAGTTGATGGAGAAGGGCTTTGTTAAAGAGTCCATGAGTGCATGTGCAGTACCAGCTCTTTTGGTGCCTAAGAAGGATGGATCGATGCATATATGCATAGATAGCCGAGCTATTAACAAGATTATAATCAAATACCGCTATCTAATCTCACGATTTGATGATATGTTGGATAAGTTGCATGGTTCCTCTATCTTTCGAAGATTGATCTCGAAAGTGGATACCATCAGATTCGAATAAAAGAAGGTGATAAATGGAAAATAGTCTTCCAAACTAAGTTTAGGTTGTATGAATAGATAGTTATGCCATTTGGCTTGTCTAATGCTCCTAGCACTTCATGTGGCTAATAAATCATGCTTTACAAAAGTTCATTGGTTATTTTGTTGTTGTTTATTTTGATAACATACTTGTCAATAGTAAGAGCTTTGATAAACATATAGAGCATCTTACAAAGGTGTTTGAAGTGCTCAGAAAAGATAAGCTATTTGCTAACTTTAAAAAGTGCACCTTTTGTAAGGATTGTCTAGTTTTCTTGGCTATGTTGTTTCCCAAAATGGAGTGGAGGTTGATGAAGAGAAGGTTGAAGCTATCAAGGATTGGCCAATTCCCACTAATATTGCTGAAGTCTAGAGTTTTCATGGCTTGAAGTCCTTTTGTAGATGCTTTGTGAAATATTTCAGCACCATTGTAGCTTATTTGATTGAGTGCATGAAAAAGGGAATAGAGTTTGAGTGGACTGACGCAACACATCGAAGTTTTGACTTGATTAAGGAGAAGTTAAGTTCAGCTCCCATACTAGCATTACCCGATTTCTCTAAGGCCTTTGAAGTGGAGTGTGATGCATCAGGAATTGGGATTGGAGCCGTTCTTAAGCAAGATGGGTGTCCGATTGCCCATTTTAGTGAGAAGTTGAGTGGTTCTCGTCTTAACTACTCAACCTATGATAAGGAGTTTTATGCGCTGATTCGAGCATTGGAAACTTGGCAACATTACTTATTGCCCAAGGAGTTCATGATTCATACGGATCATGAGTCATTGAAACATTTGAAGGGGTAAAGCAGGCTGAATAGGAGACATGCCAAGTGGATGGAGTTCATGGAGACATTTTCTTATGTAATCAAGTACAAGAAATGGGATGTCAACGTCGTAGCTCATGCACTCTTTGAATGTATACACTAATCTCGATGCTTAATATAAGATTAATGAGGTTTGATTTGATGATAGAATTATACAAATAGGACCTACACTTCGCAAAAATCTATGAAGAGTGTATGAAGAGAGCAAAAGAAGGTTATCTTCGGCATGAATGATTTCTCTTCAAGTCTGGCCCATTATGCATTCTTTTTTGTTCAATTAGAGAGTTTTGGTGCATGAAGCTCAAAGTGGAGGTCATGCTAGACACTTTGGTGAAAAGAAGACATTAGGAGCATTGAAAGCACACTTCTATTGGCCAGCAATGAATCGAGATATTCATAGAATTGTAGAAAGATGTGTCATGTGTAAAAAGGCAAAGAACAAGGAGATGGCATAATGGTTATACATGCCTTTGCCCGTACCTGAACATCCTTAGGAACATGTAAGCATGAATTTTATTTTAGGTTTATCTAAGACATCACAGGAAAATGATTTGGTAATGGTTGTAGTGGATCACTTTTCAAAGATGTCACATTTCATTCCATGCCATAGAACTGATGATGCAAGCCATGTAGCTGATTTGTTCTTCAAAGAAATAGTTCGATTGCATGGGATTCCTAAAAACATTGTTCCTGATCGTGATGCTAAGTTTCTAAGCTATATATGGAAGACTTAATGGCAGAAGCTTGGAACCAAGTTATTATTTAGCACAACTTGTCATCCATAAATTGATAGGCAAACTGAGGTCGTGAATAGAACACTTTCAGCTTTGCTGAGGACAGTAGTGAACAAGAATCTAAATTGGGATGAGTGCTTGGCATATGTAAAGTTTGCTTACAATCTAGTGTACATAGCACTACTAAGCATTCTCCTTTTGAGGTGGTCCATGGTTTCAACCCAACTACACCTCTTGATTTAGCACCAATAGCAATTAGCAAAATGAGCTGTATAGTTGGAGCTAGGAATGCTTAAATGGTGAAGAATTTGCACAAGGAAGTTAGAGAACAGATCGAGAAAAAGAATAAAGCTTATGTAAGATCGACAAACAAAAAGAGAAAATAAGTTCTATTCAAACCAGGAGATCTTGTATGGATTCATCTTCGTAGAAATAGGTTTCCTAATCAAAGAAAATCTAAGCTGATGCCGTAGGCTAATGGTCCTTTTCGAGTCCCTGAGAAGGTAAAGGACAAAGCTTACCAACTTAATTTACCCGAAGAACATAATATGAGCACTACGTTCAATGTTTGAGATCTTACACCCTATTTGGAGGACACCTTGGATGATGGAGATGGTGTGGATTTAAGGGTAAATCCTTGTCAACAAGGGGAAGATGATGTGCCACATCATGGTTGGCCTAAGGTAGCAAGCCCAAAAGAGCAAGAGTTCGAGTATACAGGGCCAATTGCATGATCAAGGGCTAAAAGAGTAAACTTGGTGTATCATGTGCTCAATAAGGAAGATACTTGAAGATTTTAAAAGTCTTCTTGAGCAAGAAAGTCAGCAGCATCCATATTACGAAGGTTCTGGTGTGCAGATTATTACTTACTCTTTAAGGATTTCAGTTTACTTTTTTAGGAAGGTTTTGATTCCTTAGCTTACAAGGAAATTAATTCCATTGCTATTTTATTTTCTTTCTGAGCAAGCAATACCTTAATTAATTATTTAGGATTTAGTTTCTTTTTCTTATAAAGGCCTTTGGCCAAATCCTCTACTATAAATAGGGGACCTTATGCTTGTTTTTGGGACATTCAGAGTTAATTAACAAAGCAGCTAGTTATTTTCAGGTCTTTTCTCTTATCCAAGTTTTTTTAGTGGCAAGTTTGTCAGACTTATCTTTTAGGTTTCTAATCCCTAAAAATGGCGTCTAACCCTTGTATTGATTGTGACAAGGATCCTTATCAATCAATCAAGATTTATTGCTTTCATCCTTCTAACTTTTAGATTTCAGATTTTTTTTCTTATATTTTCATTTTGAACCATTAGAGACCTATTTCCATTGAGTTTTATTCTTATAAGGCTTATCAATGATATATTAACACACCCTCAAACTCAAGGTGGTACTCAAGGTTGCATTGTAGATATCAATTTGAGCTTGGAAACCAAAATCTAGAAATACCTAGTAAAATGTGTCTTTATAAAAATATCAACTAGAATACAACTTGAGTTTGGTGCCTAAAGGTAATAAGATGCCCATGTTAACAAGTAATTGGCAAAGCCAAAACTAAATTTAAAGCAATATCTATTAAAGTATGATATTTAGATTTAGTACCACATTAAGTAATAACAGTTTGTTTCTTGCTTAGCTAAGAAAAGAATCCCATAAAAAGAAACAGTAACTAGTGATGGAACAACGATATGTAGGATCTCTAGCCCAACTAGCAATAGAATATCTAGATAATACCAAAGAGTTATTTGCAAAAAAGTGAAGCCATGAAATAACGTACCTTTGATATACCAAAAAATTCAAAAACAATTGAAAAATGAGTAGATCAAGGAACAACCATAAATTGGCTAACATGATAAACAACATAAGCAAAATTAAGCCGAGTCACTTTGAAATAGGCCAAACTACTAACAAGTTGGCGATAAAATATAAGATTAGTGAGCAACGCAACATCTATTGGAGTAAATTTAATATTAGGCTCCAATGGAGTAAAGATAATTTTACTGTAAGTAATGCTAGCTCTAGAAAATAAATCAGAAGCATATATGCCTTGGGAGAGATAATAGCCAATAGAATATAAGATACCTTAAGCCCCAAGAAATAATTAAGAAAACCAAAATCCTTCATTTCAAACTACTTATGACGAAATTCTTTTAATTTAGCAATGCAAGACTAGCCATCTTCAATGATAATCATATCATCCACATAAAAGCAAAAGTAAAACAATGCTATGGTTAATAAGCTGAACAAATAATGCTTAGTCATGAGGTGGGGCTGAATTTTGTAAACCAAGATCTAGGTGCCTATTTTAAATCATATAAAGCCTTTTGAAGCTTATAGACTATGTGGAGCGGATGAGAATAAATTGGTTGGAGCAACATGTATACTTTTTCCTGTAAGTCACTATTGAAAAAAGCATTTTTAACATTCGTCTAAAGAAATTTCCAATGTTTAACAACTATAATGGCTAATATAAGTTTTCTAAGCCAATATAGCAAAGTTTTCCTTAAAATCTAACTATTAGATATAACAGTTGGCTATAATTAAGGTTTTATAATGTTCAATAGAGCCACTATAACAAGTTTTGATTTTGTATATCTATTTTTAACCAATGGTGGTTTTGCTTGGAGGGATATCAACTAAATCCCAAGGATAAGATTTTTCAAGAGCTTGGATTTTTTCCACCATAAATTGCTGCTATGAGGATCCCTACTAGCCTAACAATAAGATTGAAGTTCATGTAAGTTAACAAGGGGGCGTTTGGTGCTTTCCCATGTTTGGATTCTAATGGAATGAAATGTGATTGCTAAGAACATGGTTGTTGGGAAAGTAACATTATAGTGTTTGGTATACATGGGAAACTATTGATTAAAATTCTAGAGAAAGTTATATTAACATGTTTGGTTTATTACTTTACTAGGAATGTGCTGTTAATTTTTGAAATTACTCTTATAAAAAATACAAATTTTATTATTTTTAATATTTTCAAAATATTTGTTATTAACAAACATTAGTTTATTATTAATAAGCACGTCATTTAATCATATTATATTTTAAAAATAATTAATTTATTTTAAATAAAACAGCATAGTACATTTATATTAAATTTAATATACACTCTTAAATTAATAATAAATTTTAAATATTTAATATGTATTTGAAATTAATTAAATTTCATGATTTTATACTTAGTAAAAGTATTGGGTAAAAAAATTAGCTATCAATGTGAAGAAAGGTAATATTATCTTAAAGCATTATTTTTAACTTTTAAACTATATAGAAAAATTATTTTCTCACAACTCTGTATCATACCAAATACCCTATGAAAATCATTAAAATGATAATAATAATAGGCTTTTTTATGTAAATAATATTTTTTTTATTTACGAAAATACGCCAAAATCAGATTATTTACCAAAATAGGCCAATTTTTCAATTTAACTCAATTAAGTTGAGAAATCGCCAAATCAGATGGCGATTTCTCAACTTATTTTGAGAAATCGCCAAATCAAGTGACAATTTCTCAATTAAATTGAAAC